>JAKUCV010000854.1:0-147799 GCA_028386065.3 Turnera subulata | reverse complement strand
ATTCATCAAATCTTAATTGAGCCAATATCCTATTGAGGATTTGAGAGTTGCCCTTTTAGAGCTTAAATTCTGTAACTCATATCTACTCTTTGAGAGAGTCTCTTGTTTGAGTGATTGTGTACTTACACACCTTAAGGGAGGTTAGTTCCCTTGGTTAGATTCACAAGAAGAGGTGTATATCTTCTTGTGTGAAAAGTCTAGAAGTGAGGTATCTTCAAGCAAGAGAGCTGAAGTTCATGTGACTTGAACTTTCAGGTTTAGGATTCTTGTGACTTGAATTCCTAGGTTGTAACGGTTTGTTAAGCACCCGTAAGCTTAACGTAGATAGTGAAATCTTCAAGTGAGACTTGAAGGGCTGGATTAGCCACACTAGTAGAGTGTGTGTGAACCAGGATAAATTGCTTGTCCTTCATTCTTTCAATTCCGCATTTAATTCCTGCTTATTTCGTTTTTATTCGATTATCGCTATTCACCTCCCCTCTAGCGAAGGGCTATTGTTCTAACACAAGGTTCTTTTATTATACACTCTATATGCCTTACTAGTAAGTGAATACCCAAAGAAAACACCATCATCAGAATTAGCATCAAATTTATCAAGGTTATCCTTAGTATTAAGTATATAACATTTAGACCCAAAAACACGAAAGTAACTGATGCTTGGTTTCTTATCAAACCATATCTCATAAGGGGTCTTTTCAGTTAAAGGATGTAAGGATACTCTATTTAGAATGTAGCATGCTGTGTTTACACCCTCTGCCCAGAAATATGCAGGTAACTTATGCTCATTAAGCATAGTTCTAGCCATTTCTTGCAAAGTTTGAGTCTTCCTTTCAACTACCCCATTTTGTTGAGGCGTTCTAGGAGTCAAAAAGGTGTGTTCAATACCACTTTGCTCACAGAAGTGTTTAAAGACAAGGTTATCAAATTCACCTCCATGATCACTTCTAATTTTCGAAATTTTATAGCCTTTTTCATTTTGTACTTTGCTAACAAGAGTACCAAATTCATAACATGCATGATCCTTTTGAGCAAGAAATACAACCCATGTGTACCTAGAATAATCATCAACCACCACAAGAACATAACTTTTACCACCTAAGCTAATGGTTCTCATGGGACCAAACAAGTCAATATGCAATAATTCAAGTGGTCTAGATGTAGAGATTGTGTGTGTAGGTTTAAAGGAACTTTTAACCTGTTTTCCCAGCTGACATGCTTTACATGTGGTTTCTTTTTCATACTTGAGCATTGGCAGTCCTCTCACCAACTCCTTTTTGGACAGATTTGAAATTAGCTCCAAATTTGCATGACGAAGCCTTCTATGCCATAGAGTTGGGGTTTTTGTTCTAGCACTTAGACACTTGAAATCAGGATTAGCCACATCATTTAGGTTGATAGAGTATATGTTACCTTTTCACTTTCCAACAAAAACCACTTGGTTTCTGTTAGTGACCAAACATCTGGACGCTTCAAATATAATTTTGTACCCTTTATCACATAATTGACTGATGCTTAGCAAGTTATATTTGAGGTTATCAACCAGTAAGACATGCACAATAGCAGGACAAGGATTAATATCACTGAAACCAAGAATTTTACCTTTTGACATATCACCAAAAGTTACATTACCTCGGTCCTTTTCAGTAAGGGATGAGGACATGGAAGAGTCCCCTGTCATGTGCCTTGAACAACCACTGTCCAAGATCCACTCATCCCTGTTTTCCTATCAGTATGATCAAGTTTTAGGTACCCAAACTGATTTGGGTCCTTCAGGGTTAGGCTTGGTTCCTTTCGGAACCCACACATACTTTACATGACAGTTGCGTTTCTTGAACCAACAAGACCTAATGCCATGACCAACTCTACCACAGAAATGACAGGTAATATGTGGTGCTTCAAAGTGATGTGAGTGCATATGCATGTTCATCCTTGGTCTATATGGTTGACTAGACCCAGCCTTAACAAATTTCATCGGTGGACTTGGTTTGTGAAAAACCACTTGGTTTGTAGAGCTTGGTTTGTTAAAAACCATGTGAGTAGCACCTATTCCATCTTTCTGCACTGAATGTCTTTGCTGTCCTAGCAGAAGATTTAAACTATCTGTACCTTTAGTGAATTTCTCAAGAGAACACTTTAGATCTTCAACACTCCAATTTAACATATCGTTTTCTTTCAGTAATTTTTCGCAAGTAGCAATGTTGCAAGCAATTTTCTTTTCAAGTTCATCATGAGCATTTTGGATAGCAAATTTATCAACTTTCAAAGTTTCATAAGAATTAAGAGCTTTGGTGTGAGCAAGATTAAGCTTTTCGTATGCATTTCTATGAGCTTCAGCATCATATTCAAGAATCTCAATTCTTTTCTTGTATGCACTATTCTTTTTAAGCACTTACTTATACTTATCATGCAATTCACCAAAAGCATCTTGTAATTCATCAAAAGTAAAGTCAGGAGCATCAAATACCTCAGATTCTTCTTGATCCATCAGACAAAGGTTCACAGCATCTTCTATTTCAGAATTGCTTTCAGAATCCGAGTCATCCCAAGCAACCATAGCCCTCTTCCCTTTGGTTTTTGAAGAGTCATATCTGTTCTTCTTCTGATGTGGACATTCAGCTTTAATGTGACCAGGTCGGTTGCAGCCAAAACAGATTAGAGGATCTTTCTTTGGTTCTTCAATCTTCACACCTCTAGGACTTCTACTCTTTTGCTGCTTTTTCTTCTTGAGATATCTTACAACCCTTTTGGAAAGAAGTGCCACATCAGAGTCACTGTCTTTATCACCAGATTCATGGGATTTTAAGGCCAGGTCCTTCTTCTTTGGTTCCTTGGTTTCAAACTTGGAACCAAGCACTATAAGCTTGCCAATCAGCTCATCATAGGTGAGAGTGTTCAAGTTCTGAGCTTCTTCTATGGCAGTAACCTTGGGCTCCACTCCTTAGGTAGAGACCTAAGTACCTTTGCAACCTTTTCTCTGTGTGTGATAACCTTCCCAAGAGTTGCAAGGCTGTTGCACATAATTATGAAGCGAGTATCCATCTCCTGTATGGTTTCACCAGAAACCATCTGAAACAGTTCATAGTCCCTCATGAGACGATTGAGCCTTGACTCCTTCACTTGGTTTGTGCCTTCATGAGTGACACATAGAAGCCTCCAGATCTCATATGCAGTTTCACAAGATCTGACTCTTTGAAACTCACTCTCACTTATTTCACAAAGAAGGACATTCTAGGCTTGAGCATCAAGCTTAGCCTTTTTGAGCTCCTCTTCTGACCAGAACTGCATGTCCCTCAATGGTCTGGCATAAGGATGCTGAACAATGTTCCACATCTCCAGATCTTTGTCTTCAAAGAAGATCTTCATCCTGAACTTCCAGTAATCAAAGTTTGCACCATCGAAGTGGGGTGCTTTGTTGATGCTATTTCCCTCATAAGCCATGATCTTTGCCTCTGGATGTTACTCCTTTATACTGAGGACGTGGCTCCGCTACCAATTGTTAGCCCGAATAGGCCTGAGAGGGGGGAGGGGGGGGGGGGTGAATCAGGCTACCCTTCAATCCAGGTTGGCCCAGGTTGGCTTCTGAGTTAGTTTCTATGGAATCACTTTGGTTTCTAAGGAACCAAGTGGCTTCTTTACGAACCACAAATACACAGAACTAATCAGTGTTAAATGCAAAAAGATAGAGAATAGAACTGAGAAAGGTTGACACAGTGATTTATAGTGGTTCCCCCTCACCAGGTACCTCCACTACCTAAAGGCCTTTCCTTTAGGATTTTAGAAACTCTCACTATCTTAGGCTTTTGCAGGATCAGTCTTAACCGTTTACAGAAACCAAGCTTTTGCAGGCTAAGCTCAAACCTTTACACACATTAGCTTTTGCAGGCTAAGCTCTAACCTTTACAAGTTTTTCCCAGGCTAAACTCTAACCTTTACTCAAATCAAAACCCTGATTTGAGGACCTAGCAATACTACACTAGTCTTGCCTAAACACTCTACCCTTTGTAAGAACTTGGAGAACAAGATTAAGCACAAATTCAAAGCTCTCAAGAACAGCAAGAACACAACAGGTATAAGCTCAATAATCAACTCAATAGCACGTTTTCAAATGGCTGGGTTTAGGAAGAAAGATATGTAATGGCCTTCCTTATATAGTACTTGAGTTGGTGGGGGTAGGTGAGATATTTTTCTCTTCCTCCAACGGCTACAATCTCCCATGAAGCTCCAGATCAGACCTTGATACTCTGCAGGATGCTGCTGCTTCATTTTGAGGAAGTCCACTCTTCATTTGCCTCCATTATACAAAGACTTTCCATTTTCGGCAATTCGGACCACAAAGATGGACCACATGGTCCCCTTCACATAATTGATTAAAGAGAGGTGAAAGATAAAGGCTGAAGTCTCCCCTCTACTGTTGGACCATTTTCTCTGTCTGTTGGAGTAGTTGGAAGTTGGCCTTAATTGCTATATGGACCATTGAGACCACTTGGCCCACTTGCAGTTGGGACCACGATGTTGACAGACAGGTGTGGTTTCTTCTGAAACCAAGCTGAAAACCAAGCTGCGAGAAAACTCAACACAAGTATATATGGCAAACATCTAATCCAGTTTGTTAGTCATCAAAATCATAATATATCAACACACTAAACATGGTTAATTATGGATTAACACTAATTAAAGTATTAGACCCATGTTTAGGCTAACAATATATACTAACTACGACTAATTTTTAACATAAATGTGGGGAGGGATATTAGGCGCAAATTTAGGAGTATAGTATGGAGGGAATTTAATTTTCAAAGTTATCGTTGAAAAGATAAATAATTTAATTTTAACTTTGAATTCGCACATTTATAATTTTTTAATTGTTGCATATTCTCTAACTTACGCTTTTTGAAAGTCAATTATCCCTAATAAAAGGACTTAGGATCTGTATGATATTCATTAAGAAAAAATAAACCTCGAGCATGTTTTCCTTTTATTTTTTCATCAATTAAGTTTTTTATTTTTCTTGCTGTTCTCAAGTTGATTTTTTTTTAAAAAAAAGTTTGAGTTCATGTATCTAAAAGTAGCTACTACGAAAACTATTAATTAATCACCATTGTCTTAATATGCGACCAATAGCATGCATTTTATTTCTCTTCGAACATTTTTTGCTTTAATTTATTTCAAGAAATAATTATTACCATATAGTTTTTTTTTTCCAAATCTATCATCCCTCTTGAAAACAAAGAGGACAACTACTATAGCCGACTAATGGAGGAAGAAAGGCAATTAGTTATTACAAGAGCTGTAGAAAAAATAATTCAAGTGATCGAATAATTTCAGTCAATAATATAAACTCCAAGCATGAAGAAAAAGGTTCTATGTTACTTAAGGCGTTATCAACCCCAAATCGATATCAAAGTTAGTAATTTATATTTATAATTATTTTATATTATATAAAATTAACGTCATATGAGAAATTTAGTGTTTCTTTAATTTTTTGAATTTTTACTGTCTTATTGTTTCATATAATTTTTTAAAAATTGTTTTAGGAACGACTGAATATCATCCATCATCCACCAAGTTCTGAGTTGCACAAACTTGCAAATGTTTTGCCATGTGTATATTGTGGAGCAAAAAAAATTGAGTATGAAACACCTTCATTTTGTTACAATAATGGACAAATCAAATTAGTTTCACTAACCTATCATGATGATTTATATAGTCTATTCATATGATGATTTATATAGTCTATTCACATGATGATTTATCGGAGGTCCATGAGAAATGCGATGCCGATATTCAGATACAATGACGTTGGTTCAACAATTGGAGAAACCTGATTTGTTTATAACAATAACATGCAATACGGAATGACAAAATATTAAAGATGAGTTAAAATATGGAAAAAGTGCAAAAACAGATATGAATTAGTAGATAGTGTGTTTTGGGCCAAATTTCAGGATATCAAAGATAAAATAATTTAAAAATATATATTTAGAGAAGTGACGGCACATGCTTTCGTCACAGAGTTTCAAAAAAGGAGAATGCCACATGTACATTTATTGCTTATACTGAAGAAAAAATATAAAATTACATCTCCAGAATAGTTTGACCAATTCGTTTGTGTAGAGATTCCACATAAGAAAAATAATCCATTGCTCTATCAATTAGTATCAAAACAAATGATGCATAGGCCTTGCGGTGAGCTGAACAAAAATTGTGGTTGCATGGTGCAAGACAATGTTGATAAAGAAACTCGCAATATCGATTTCATTATCCTAGAACATTTATTTCGTCAACAACTAAAGGAAAAGATGGATATCCAATATATAGACGAAGGAATAATAATCTGATCGTGAGAAAGAAAGGGAAAGTGCGAGATAACTAATGGGTTGTACCTTACAATCCATATCTCTTAATAAGATATAATTGTCATATTAATGTTGAGATATGCCCAAGTATATGTTCTGTAAATTATCTTCACAAGTACATATACAAAGGACACGATAAAGTGGCAGTGCATATTGTAGATAATGGGAGTATAACGATAGATGAGATTTAAAAATTCCAAGAAGCAAGATTTTTTTCTTGACAAGAGGCAGTATGGAGAATTTTGGGCTTTTTTCTAGGCAAAGAGAATTTTAGGCTTAAAATTTATATGAAATCAGACCTTCAGTCATTAATCTGCAGTTGCAATTACCAGGAAAATAAGCCGTTTGTTATTCAGAAAACGCAAATTTGTCAAATGTTATTAGTTGGGGTCATGTTACAAGAACAATGCTCATAGAATTTATGGTGATGTATTCCAATAAAGAAAATGCCCTTACATTTCTCTATAGGTATTAAATTATCTCTTACCATAAGTTTATTGAACAATTTTAAATTTTTTCTTCCTATAATTTTGAAAAAAAATATTTGACTTACTCTTCATGTAGTAGATTAAATTCTACTATACCTTTTTAATGTTTTCTTTGGGTAGTTTTTTAATATTGAGAAAGAAATAATATTTATCTTATTTCAGGAAAATTGACATAGTAACATTAAATGAAATACAAGTAACCAAAACTATTAAGTTTAAAATACTTTTTACTAAATATTAGCAAATTTATAGGGAATTTCAGGAACATTATGTGTGGAGTGCTAAAGAGAAAACGTGGACTTCGAGAAAGAGTAAATTCGTTATTGGCCGTGTAAATTTGGCAGACTCAAAAGAAGGTGAAAGGTACTACCTTCGACTACTTTTGAATCATGTAAGAGGACTAAAATTATTTCGTTATACCAAAAAAAAAAGAGGACCAAAATCATTTCAAGATCTTTTGTCTATTGATGGAGTGTGGTACTCAATATTCAAAGAAGCAGGACAAAAAATTAGCCTTTTGGATTCTGATGAAACCATATCGGAGTGTATGAAACAAGAGTTTAGTGCATTGTCAGCCAGAAAATGCGAAGGTACTATGGGATTTTTTTTTGAACCAATGTCTGAAAATTTCAGAAGAAAGCAAGAAGACTATGCTGAGGCTCAAGTTTTATTGACACTCAAAAGTGTTAATTATTTGTTAGAAAGTATGGGAAAAAAATTTATAAGTAGAAGCTATTCGAATCAAATAGTTATTCTCTTGAAGATCAAACAACGCTTTCAGGAAAAATAACTGAGAAAATGTCAATTGAGATTTGTTTGGAAGTTTTGGAAGCACATACCAAGTTAAACCTTGAATAAGAGATTGCTTTCAAGACGATTATGGAAAGAATATATTTCGGAAACAGTGGGATATTTTTTGTAGAAGGCCCGGGAGGGACAAAAAAATTATTTTAATATTATGCATTACTTGCCAATGTCAGACCTAGAGGAATGATAGCACTTGCAACTACAACATATAGTGTCGCAACAACAATTATGTCTGGTGGACGAACTGCTCATTCATGTTTTGATATACCAACCATCACCGATGAAACAACTTCGTGTAAGATGTCAAAGGAAGATTCAATTGCACAATCGATGAGAAAGACAAGACTTATTGTGTGAGATGAAGCACCAATTGCAAAGCGGTTTGCTATAGAGACAATAGATCGAGCACTTCGTGACATAATGAATAGTGAAGAACCTTTTAGAAGTGTTCTATTACATACACTTTACTTTCCAAACTTTATGTTGGCTCAATATTTGTAAATCCCCAAATTTTTTTTCATATAAACTGTATTCTTGCTTGATATATTATAATTTAATTATAGTATGAAAAATATTATTAGAAGAGGTAATTATTTTGTAGTTCAAAATTATAAAATATAATGTGGAAAATTTCACCTAATTAAAAAATTTACAAAATTTAAAATTATCAAAAAATTATTTTTTTAAAAAAAATTGTACCGCGTGCATCGTACTTACACAAAAACTAGTACAATATAAAAGCATCAACTCTAGAAAATTCGGCAAATTGACTCTACTACCCTTCATTAATTAAAATTGACTAAATTATCCTTCATTAATTAATTATTATTATTATTGATTTTAATTCTTAAAAAGAAAAACCACGGATATGTTAAATGTAAGACAATTATATTTTTCTGCAACATATATATATATATATATATATATATATATATATATCTCCTTTTTAATTATATGACATACGTCTATTTGAGAACCATAATTATATGCCTTTGTATTCTTGCTAATTGATTAAAGGAAATCCAATAAACTCAGATGACGATGCTATGCAAGTGAAAGGAAAAAAAATAATAATTAAGAAAAAGTTGCACCAGTGTGATACTATTAAAAATCACCATTTAAGATGTTAGTTCAATTAAGACAATGAAGTTAGGTTTCAGGTCACAAAACATGGACCCATGCTTAGAAAAGAAATCCCTTCTCAGGACGGAGTCCTTTCATAGCATGGCGGTTCCGTTGTGCGTATATATATATAATTTCCAAGTATAAATTTTATGTCCGAACATAAAGCCAACAATAAATATTGAGAAAACTGAAACATTGGTTGTACTTCTAGAGAATTTGCTACTCGCTTTGATACAAGAAAAACGGTACTTCAGCTGTTCAATTATTATTCCGGTAATTTGTTCTTCTGATTTTCGAGCATGCATGTTCTGAAATTGTTTGGTATGATATTTGAAGATAATCGTTCTGCTTATTTTTCACCAATGTATGTTCAGTGATGGATTTGGTTTTATGGTTGGATTTATGAGCACGATAGAGACATGCCTTTAATTACCTTAAGGATTTTAGTAGTATGCACTGTTTCGTAATATAAAAGGGAAGAATTCCCGTAGTGAATTCCTTATAATTACATTGTTAACTTTCTTTATAACTATTTTTAAACTAAATTATAGTCGGCAATAATTTCCGATTTCAATCTTTTGTTACTTGGATTGATTCATAATTCCATTCCAAGCATAGGAATATTAATCGACTTTATGAGTGTATGCATGTATATATATTCGTACTGTGTCTATATATATTCGTCCACATACCGACTATTCCAAAAATTAGGTTTGTTTTTTCTTTTTTAGTCACTCTCTCCCAAGCTAGCCGATAACAAGATGGAACTATTATTTCTCTTCTAATCTTTTTTAAAAATTTGTTTCAGGAAATAATTACTACCATATTTTTTTCTTTTAATCTATCATGCCTTCAAAAATATGCCTTAAAAAAAAAAGGACACTTGTTATAATCGACTGACTAACGGAGGAAGAAAGACAATTAGTTATTGCAAGAAAATCGTTTATGCATAATTATCGAAAAGGTTAAAAGATTTTCTATCATTTGACGAGTTTAAAATACGTATCAATATGAGATTATCTCTTGATCAACACATATATAATTCACCTACAACGGATCAAGTTGCTGCCATATGGATTGAAGGTGATACAGAAGACGTATCGATTAAGAGAGATATTATTGTTCATACTCATTCTGGACAAAGAAATAGGGTGATGTGCGCTTACAGTTGTTCTAATGCATTACAATACCCTCTATTTTTTACAAAAGGCGAAGTTGGTTGGCATCAAAATATTCATAAACAAGAACGTCTGAATGGTGGACTTTGTTCGGCTACAACAATCAAAATTTAGATCAGAATTATATCAAGGTATTATTAATAGTGTCATGGTTGGAGAAATTAGAGCAAATCAAGTTGGAAAAAGCTCATACTACCAAGTTTTTTATCGAAGGTCCAAGAGATATGCGACATTGATATTTTAGATGCAATAATGTTGGTTCAACGATTTGGGAAATCACGTTTCTTTATAACAATAACATGAAATCCGGAACGACAAGAGATTAAGGATGAGTTGAAATATAGACAAATAACATAAAACAGACCGAAATTAGTAGATAGGGTATTCTGGGCTAAATTTCAGGATATCAAAGATCGAATTATTAAAAAGCGTATAATTGGAGAAGTAACGACACATGCTTTTGTCACGGAGTTTCAAAAAAGAGAAATGCTACATGTACAATTATTGCTTATTGATGCAAGTGATGGAGCCATAGCCTTGCCTCAAGGTCCAATTATAAGGAGCACATCAAGGATGCTTTGGAATCAACTTCTACATCACATTCAAGCTTTGATCAACACGGAACTTCAAGAGCACGCAATGATCAAGCTTGAGAAGGTGCTGAAACAGAAACCTATAACCTTGCTGTCAATTAAGGAGTGATTGACTCAAGGATACGTGTGGGGCCTAGTTGACAACACCGCAGCCCATGTGGGCCCATGTAGACATATCTTTTTAATTTTTATTATTTGGATTTTTATTGTATGGGTTTTAATTAGTATCCAACACATGTGGGCTCAATTAAATGCTATTCTATTTGGGTTGTTAGTCGAAACCTAAAAATACTCAGTATTTGGGTTGTCAGCTGACACCTAAAAATATTGTCTATTTTTAGGTCGGCACCTAAAAATTCTGGAAAAGTCAAAAACCTATTTTGACTTGGTTTTGGATTAGTGTAGACGAAATTAGGGTTAGGGATTAGTATAAATAGGACCTTTTTCTTTTGTTATTTGACACAGACTATTTTAAGAATAAAAATTGCCTTTGAGGTTTTCTTTTGATTGTGGATTCAATCGTAATTGAGAGTGAATTCTCTTGGTTTTATATTAGGGTTTGAATTACTTATCAAGTTTCTTTGCTTGTGGCGTTTATTCAATTCCTTGTGATTCTAATCCCTTTGTTGCCTATTCCTTAATTGAGTCTAGGAGGTGAAGAATAGAATTGCAAAAGCCTTTGTTGTGTATCTACTTCTTTGTTGTCTAATCCGTGCAGAGATTAGGAGGTGAAGGAGACTGACATGGCGAGTTTGATTGAGATTGACGATCGGGACAATCAGATAGTAACGGAGGTGGAACTAGTGGATTCTAGGGCTGTTGCGGTATCATCTTTTGGTAGCGAAGCTGAGGTTTCAATCAATCATATCCTTGTGTTTCTTTTGTTATTTCAATTCAATTCTTGTGTTTTGTGTTGTCGATTTTAAAAAAAATTGTCGAGTTACTGTTCATCGTTACTGTTCATTGAGTACTGTTCACCGACTTCTGTTCATCGGTGTTACTGTTCACGAAAAAAAAAGAAAAAGAATTGAAAGTCAACTTGGCTAATTGTGTTGTTGGAATTGAAGTTTTGGTTGTTTGTATTGCAAATATTGAATTCTTGCAGGTGGCCGAATTGATTGGTTGATTGAAATTTGAAAAGAGATCGTTGTTGTTAAATTTGGTCTCGGGTTGCAGAATTCGTCCAGGAGGCATCTATACAAATTGTCTCTGTTTGGTTTCTGGTTGCAGGATTTGAATAGGAAGCTGCTATACAAATTGTTTCTATTGGGTTTCTGGTTGCAGGATCTGTGTAGGAGACTGCTATATGAATTTTTCTGTCATCTTTGTTTTTTCTTTCTAATTGATTGCGCATTGTGCTATTCTTTGTGTTGGGTGATTGTAGTTTCATAATTGCTTAATTGTGCCAATAATCATTCACATACATCTTCTTGTTCTTGTGTATGATCAATCTTTCTTTCATGAATTTTGCCTCTAGAAATTGATATCTTATCTTTCTTCTTTAGGTTATCTTTGATTTCTTGAATTAATTGTTGCTGGTTGGTTGCTTGATTTTATTTATTTGAACCTAACATATAAAACTAAAGCAGAACCAAGAGTGGTAAGAGGCTGAGAGTTTTATTCACTGCCAACAAACACGAGAGACACGTGAGGAGTTTTATTACTAACAAATTTCTTGCTAGTTTCTTTCACAATGTCTACAGATTATGAATCAGGCTGGCCTCTTGTAATGACTCACCTCAAGGATCTTTTTAACAACCTCTCGAACCAAATCAAGGAAGTTGCCAACACTGTGGCCGAGACTAATGCTAGGTTGGAACGGCAAGCACAGGCTATAGAAACTCGCCTAGTCCGACAAGAAAGAGCTATGCAAACATTGACCGATAGCATTGGCAACCACAATGGAAGAGAGAGGGAGGGAGCTCAAGATGCTAGGGTGGAGGAAGAAGTCAATCAAGAGGAGCACTTTGACGAGGTGAATCCTAGGATGCCAATTGGAAGAGGGCGTGGTGATGGAGGAAGAGGCGGTGGCGCATACCGACCTAGGTTCCAAGAACAGCCAGCCTACAATAGGGCCGAGGGACAAGAGCGCTTTGACCGCAACTTTTGAAACATCAAGATGAATGTTCCCACCTTTCATGGTACCAATGATCCTGAAACGTATCTAGATTGGGTACAAGACATGGAAGCTATCTTTGATTGCCATCAATATAACGACGAGAAGAAGGTCAAGCTTGCTGTTGTGGTATTCAAGGATTATGCCAAATCCTGGTGGCATAAACTTGTTTCCAATCAAAGGAGATATGGAGAAGATGAGATAGAGACGTGGGCTGAGATGAAGAGAATCATGAAGAAGAGGTTTGTGCCTGCTTCACATCAAAGAGAGCTAATGAATCGATTTTACTCACTCAAACAAGGCACCAAGAGTGTTGATGAGTATTGGAAGGCACTTGAGATGGCGATGAATCAAGCTGGTCGTGAAGAGGATGAGGAGTCTCTTATGTGGAGATTTTATTATGGTTTCAATGCTGACATTGCTCAGGTTCTTGATTTGCAACATTATGTGGAAATTGAAGAGATGGTGGCATTGGCTTCAAAGATCGAAAAGCAACCAAAGAAGAAGACCAATGTGAAGCCATCAAGCTATAGCTACAGGAATGCGAGTTCCAAATATTCCAAGGATGTGAAGAGTTCTAGTAAGGTTCCTTTAGACACCCCCATGATGCTTCCATGGAAGACAAAGGAGGAGCCAAAGACACCTAATGCGCTGCAAAAGGTTGTGGAGAGGTCGAGATCCATCAAATGCTTCAAGTGCCAGGGGTTGGGGCATATTGCGTCACAATGTCCTAACAAGAGGGTGACGCTTACTACGGAGCATGGAGAAATCTACTCTGATGATGAGAGGGAGGTGCCCGATTTCGACCCTGCATTAGCTGGGATGCCCGAATTGGAGGATGTTAATGAAGACGTACCAGAAGAAGAAGTTCTTCAATGTTTGATTTTGACAAAGAGGTTGCTCAATATTCAACCAAAAGAAGATGGCATTGAGCAATGGGAGAACATCTTTCACACTAGATGTTTGGTGCAAGACAAGCCTTGTAGCATGATCATCGATGGAGGGAGCTGCACCAATGTCGTTAGTACCATGCTAGTGGAGAAGTTGGGGCTGAAGACGCAAAAGCATCCAAGACCATACAAGCTTCAATGGTTGAACGATAGTGGTGAGGTTAAGGTAACCGAGCAAGTACTTGTTTCATTCACCATTGGAAAATATTCTGATCAAGTATTCTGTGATATTGTACCTATGCTAGCATGTCATATTTTGTTGGGAAGACCTTGGCAATATGATAGGAATGTGGTTCATGATGGACGAAGAAATAGGTATACATTCACTATGGGCGAGGGGAAGGTAGCACTGACGCCATTACCACCTAAGGATCTCTACGAAGATCAAATGTTTATGCAAAGGAGTATGGATGCTTGGAAGAAGGAAAAGGCGGCCGAATTGGCTAAAGTTTCTGAGAGAGAGAGAGAGAGGATGACTGAGAGTCATGCAAAAGGAGAGCCGAAATTGAAGGAAAATGTGGCACTGCTGCCGACAACAAAATGAGAGGAAAAAAAGATGAGTGAAGTCGACACCAAGGAGAGAAAAAAAAGAGGGGAAAAAGAGACAGAATTTCTATGCAAATGTGAGAGATTTGAGGGAAGCTTGTGTGAACAAACGAGAGATGTTGGTACTTGTTTACAAGGGTGCTTATTTATCTGACATTGACCTTAATCCCGATTTGCCTAGTTCTATTGTTTCTGCCTTGCAGGATTTTGGAGATGTGTTCCCTGAAGAGTTGCCGAAAGAGTTACCTCCAATTAGAGGGATTGAGCATCAAATCGATTTCATCCCTGGTGTCCAAATTCCAAATCGGCCAGCCTATAGGGCTAATCCGGAGGAGACTAAAGAGTTGCAAAGACAAGTTGATGAGTTGCTGAAAAAGGGACACATCCGAGAGAGTCTAAGTCCTTGTGCCGTGCCGGTTATTCTAGTGCCAAAGAAGGATGGATCATGGCACATGTGTGTTGATTGCAGCGCAGTCAACAAAATCACTGTAAAGTATCGCCATCCTATTCCTAGATTGGATGATATACTAGATGAATTGCATGGTGCTTGTGTGTTTTTAAAGATTGATATTATGAGTGGTTACGATCAAATTAGGATGAAAATTGGAGATGAATGGAAAACCGCATTTAAAACAAAATATGGTTTATATGAGTGGTTGGTTATGCCTTTTGGATTGACTAATGCACCTTGTACTTTGATGCGATTAATAAACCGTGTTTTGAGATCATTCATTGGAAAGTTTGTGGTTGTTTACTTTGATGATATATTGATCTATAGTAAGAGTATTGAGGAGCATGTTGGACATCTTAGCCAGGTATTGCAAGTATTGCGTGAGGCGCAATTATATGCTAAGGTTTCTAAGTGTACTTTTTGTATGGATCATGTTATCTTTTTTGGTTATGTTGTGAGTGCTAAAGGCATAGAAGTTGACCAAGACAAAGTGAAGGCAATCAAGGAGTGGCCAACCCCTACAACGGTAAGTGAGGTGAGATCTTTTCATGGACTTGTTAGTTTTTATAGGAGGTTTGTGAAAAAATTCAGCTCCATTGCTGCTCCTTTAAATGTGATTGTTAGAAAGGAGGTTGGTTTTAGGTGGGGGGGACAAAGAGAAATCGCAATTTGAGGAATTAATGGAAAAACTTTGTTTTGCTCCTATATTGAGGTTACCTGACTTTAACAGTACTTTTGAGAATGAATGTGATGCCTCTGGCATAGGAATCAGTGCTGTTTTGTTGCAGGAAAAGCGCCCCATTGCTTATTTTAGCGAGAAATTGAAGGGGGCACAACTCAATTACTCCACCTATGACAAAGAGTTGTATGCCTTGGAGAGGGCATTGCAAACTTGGCAACATTATCTGTGGCCAAAGGAGTTTGTGATCCACACGGATCATGAGAGCCTAAAGCATCTAAAGGGCCATGAAAAGCTAGGTAAGAGACATGCTAAATGGCTTGAATTCATTGAGACTTTCCCTTATGTTGTTAAGTACAAGCAAAAAAAAGATAACATTGTTGCTGATGCTTTGTCTAAGAGATATGCTTTAGTTACTTCACTTAGTTCTAAGTTGATTGGAATTGAGCATATAAAAGATTTATATAAATCTGATTCTGACTTTGCAATGGTGTTTGATGCTTGTGAACATGCTGCGTTTCAAAAGTTTTATCGCCATGAGGGTTGGCTATTTCGTGAAAATAAGCTTTGTATACCTGTTTGTTCTATGCGTGAATTGCTTGTTAGGGAATGTCATGATGGTCGTTTAATGGGACATTTTGGCATTGGTAAAACTTTATACATCTTTCAAGAGCATTTTTATTGGCCTAACATGAAGAAAGATGTAGAAAAATTTGTGCAGGTTGTCTTCCATGTCATCAAGCCAAGAGTAAGGTACAACCTCATGGTTTGTACACTCCTCTCACTGTTCCTGATTGTCCTTGGACGGATATTTCTATGGATTTTGTTATTAGATTGCCTAGGACAAAGAAAGGAAGAGATAGCATCTTTGTGGTTGTTGACAGGTTTAGTATGATGTCGCATTTTATTGCTTGTCATAAAACTGATGATGCTGTGCATGTTGCCTATTTGTTCCTTTGGAATGTAGTTCGTTTGCATGGCATTCCTAAGACAATTGTTTCTGATAGGGACACTAAATTTCTCTCTCACTTTTGGCGTGTTTTGTGGAGTAAATTGGGGACCAAGTTGTTGTTTTCTACTACTTGTCACCCTCAAACTGATGACCAAACTAAAGTTGTGAATAGGACTTTAGGTGCTCTATTTTATGCTGTTATGGATAAGAATTTGAAATCGTGGGAAGAATGGTTGCCTATGGTCGAGTTTGCATATAATAGGAGCATTCATTCTTCTACTGGTTATTCGCCTTTTGAGATTGTTTATGGGTTTAACCCTCTAACACCTTTGGATTTACTGCCTATTACTTTGAAAGATGTTGTTAATTTAGATGGGCAGCAAAGGGCTGAGAAAGTCAAGTCCATACATGAGAAGGCAAGGCAGCACATTGAGAACAAGAACCTAAAGGTGGCGCAAAGAGCAAATAGGGGGCGACAACTGGTGCGGTTTGAGCCTGGTGATTGGGTCTGGGTGCACTTTAGGAAGGAGGGTTTCCTATGCAAAGGACATCGAAGTTGGACCCTAGAGGTGATGGACCGTTTCAAGTCTTGGAAAGCATTAGTGATAATGCCTACAAGATTGAATTGCCTGGTGAGTATGAAGTTAGTGCTTCGTTCCATGTCACCGATCTTTCTCCCTTTGACAATGTCGGTTCAGATTCGAGGACGAATCATTCTGAGGTGGTTGGGAATGATGCAAGTGATGGAGCCATAGCCTTGCCTCAAGGTCCAATTACAAGGAGCACAGCAAGAATGCTTAGGAATCAACTTCTATATCACATTCAAGCTTTGATTAACACGGAACTTCAAGAACACGCGATGATCAAACTTGAGAAGGTGCTGAAACAGAAACCTATAACCTTGCTGTCAATTAAGGAGTGATTGACTCAAGGATGCGTGTGGGGCCTAGTCGACAACACCGCAGCCCATGTGGGCCCATGTCAACTTATCTTTTTAATTTTTATTAGTTGGGTTTTTATTGTATGGGTTTTAATTAGTGTCCAACACATGTGGGGTCGATTAAATCCTAGTCTCTTTGGGTTGTCAGTCGACACCTAAAAATACTCAGTATTTGGGTTGTCAGCCGACACCTAAAAATACTGTCTATTTTTAGGTCGGCACCAAAAAAAACTGGAAAAGTCAAAAATCTATTTTGACTTGGTTTTGGATTAGTGTAGATGAAATTAGGGTTAGGGATTAGTATGAATAGGACCTTTTCTTTTGTTATTTGACAGAGACTATTTTGGGAATAAAAATTGCCTTCGAGGTTTTCTTTGATTGTGGATTCAATCGTAATTGAGAGTGGATTCTCTTGGTTTTATATTAGGGTTTGAATTTACTTATCAAGTTTCTTTGCTTGTGGCGTTTATTCAATTCCATGTGATTCTAATCCCTTTGTTGTCTATTCCTTAATTGAGTCCAGGAGGTGAAGAATAGAATTGCAAAAGCCTTTGAGATTGACGGTCGGGACAATCAGATAGTTACGGAGGTGGAACTAGTGGATTCTAGGGCTGTTGCCGTATCACTTATACTGAAGGAAAGCTATAAAATTATATCTCCAGAATAGTCTGACCAATTCATTTGTGTAGAGATTCCAGACGAGAAAGAAAATCCTTAGCTCTATCCATTAGTATCAAAGCACATGATGTATGGGTCGTGTGGTGAGCTGAACAAAAATTGTGGTTGCATGGTGCAAGACAATATTGATAAAAAAAACTCTGCAATGTCGATTTTATTATCTTAGAACATTTACTTCATCAACAACTAACGGAAAAGATAGTTATCTAATATATAGATGAAGGAATAATAATTGCATCATGAGAAAGAAAGGGAAATTGCGAGATAACGGATGGGTTGTACCTCTTCACACGATATAATTATCGAGATATGCTCAAGTGTATGTTCTGTAAAGTATCTTTATAAATGCATATACAAATGACACGATAAAATGACAGTGCATATTGCAGAAAATAATGGCAGTACAATGATAGATGAGATTCGAAAATTCCAAAATGCAGGATTTGTATCAAATGTTATTAGTTAGGATCATATAACAAGAACTATACATATAGAATTTATGGTGATGTGCTCCAAAGAAGAAAATACCCGTAAATTTCTCTATAGGTATAAAATTATTTCTTACCATAAGTTTATTGAACTATTTTAAATTTTTTTCCTATAATTTAGAAGAAAAAATTTTTAACTTGCCCTGCATGTATTAAATTAATTTCCATCATACGCTTTTAAAATTTTTTGGGCAATTTTCTTATATTAAGAAAGAAACAATATTTATCTTAATTCAAGAAAATTGACATAGTATCATTAAATAAAATATAATATGTAGTAACAAAAAGTATTAAGTTTAAAATACTATTACTAAAAATTGAAAAATTTACAGGGAATTTTTACGTGTGGAAAGCAAAAAAGAAAATGTGGACTCCGAGATAGAGTAAATTCGTTATTGGCCATGTAAATTTGGCAAACACAAAAGAAGGTGAAAGGTACTACCTTAGACCACTTCTGAATGATGAAATAGGACCAAAATCATTTCAAGATCTTTTGTGTGTCAATGGAATATGGTACTCAACATTGAAAGAAGCAGTATAAAAATGGGGCCTTTTGGAATCTAATGAAAGCATATCAGGCTGTATAAAGGAAGTTGTCAAGTTTCATATGCCACAAGAGTTACGCAGGTTTTTTATGATCATTTTAGTGCACTGTCAGCCAAAAAATGCAAAGGTACTGTGGAAATTTATTTTAAACCAGTGTCTAAAGATTTCAGATGAAACCAAGAACACTCGGCTGAGGGTCAAGTTTCATTGACGCTCAAAAGTCTCAATTATATTTTTGAAAGTATGGAAAAAAAGCATCTATGAATATAAGTTATTCGAATCAGAAGGTTATTCTCTTGAAGAACAAACAACTCTCCCAAGAAAAATGACTGAGAAAAATGTCAATTGAGATCCCGTTGGAAGAATTGGAAGCACAAACCAAGTTAAAGCCTGAACAAGAGATTGTTTTTAAGACGATTATAGAAAGAATACACTCTGGAAACAGTGGGATATTTTTTGTTGACGGCCCGGGAGGGATAGAGAAAAATATTTTTACAAGGTGCATTACTTGCACATGTCAAATTTAGAGGGATGATAGCACTTGCAACTGCAACATGTGGTATCGCAGCAACAATTATGCCTGTTGGAAGAACTGCTTACTCACGTATTGATATACCAATCATCACCGATGAAACAACTTCGTGTAAGATGCCAAAGCAAGATTTAACTGCACAATTGATGAGAAAGGCAAGACTTATTGTGTAGGATGAAGCACCAATGGCACAACGGTTTGTTATAGAGATAGTAGATCATACACTTCGTGACATAATGAATAGTGAAGAAACTTTAGGAGGAAAGATTATCGTATTTGGTGGTAATTTTAGACAAGTATTGCCAGTAGTTCCAAGAGGTACAAGACAAGAAACAAAAGCAAGTTTGGTCAGATCTTACTTGTGAGATAAAATGAAAAAATTAAGATTAACAATCAACATGAACGCAAAAGATGAGAAATTCAATCAATTTTTACTAATTACTTTAAGAAAACAAAATTGTAACTTTTACTAATTATTTTAAGAAAATAAAATTGTATCACATACATCACACTTGCACCAAAACTAGTTAAAAAAAATATCTTGAATCATCATATTGCTTGGTTCTCACTTGTAAATCAACATTAAATTAATTAAAGGCATAAAAGTCCATTTAAAATTACTTTCGACAGCACAAAAACTTAATACACTTAATTTAATTAATTTAACGGTCAAAAATTGGATGTTTACACAATTCAAATAGGTGTTATTCTACAAGAGAGTGTATTACTTAGGCAAGACACTATTACTTCTCATGTTTAAACTGTTAAATATTTAGTGATAGTATTATTATAAGGGTATCATTAGATAAACAATGACGTAACCAAACAACGCGTGAATAATGCACGTACGACTAGTAGAATAGATAAGCAATGACGTAGTTCAATAATTCCTAAATAACACGACTAATTTTTCTCAATTAGTGATTTAAAAGATTTAACTTGCCAAACAAAAAGCACTTTATAAAGTAAATCAAGATCAAAACAAATCTCTCTCTATCTTCAGTGGGTGAATAAGGAGATTTAATTACAAAATAGAAATTGGGTCATTATAAAGTAATGGTGCATTATATGGAAAGAAAATCAACTTGATATAATACATAAATTGTTTTAGAGTATTTATTTAGCAGAGTTATTCAACTATTTATACTCAAAGATGCATCTTATCTTATGTACCTATCCCTTTCTTTTTTTTTCTATACGACTCTTCTCTTTTAGGTGAAAGTCTTTTCACCGTCACATCTCTTCGAAATGGTTTCGAAACAATCAAGGAGAAGCAAATGATAGATCTGGAGAAGATTGATAAAGAAGATAATAAGTTGATTACTCTCTCAAAGCGAAGGTCTGGCCTGTTCAATGTGGGTTGGTTTATTTGCCATTTCCTCCATTGAATGTATGGCTAACGGCTTTCTAGGTTGTCAACCATGGGCAAGCATCAAGCGAGTTCACTCTATTGTCATGGCCCATCATAAAGTAAAGACCAATGGCTCCTGACAATATATTGAGTTGGTTGGAAGTCTTGAGGATGAGAAGGAAAAGATCTACAAGGAAAGCTCAAAAGGAAAAGAACTGTAAATGAAGAAAGAATAGACAGATCTTCCCTCTTTGGTGAATGACAAAAATTTGATGTCATTTCTTAGTTTATTTTTTTCAACAATTTGTCTTAATAATTTCCCATGTTTCAATTGAAAATCTGTGGTAGAAGTTAGTTGTAAACTTGTCACTTAGTTCTCTGCCAAAATAAAGCAATTTTTGCAATAAAAAAATATATTGATGTGTTTTCAATTTGGAATTTTTTACAACGGATGGAAGTTGAAAGAATTAATTTAAGGGGGTGAGATTTGAGGCTCACCTTCAATCTCGAATAGAATAAGAAAAGAAAAGATCTCCTTTAAAATTTATCATGATGTCAATCTACTGATAAATGAAAAAACTGAAAATACAGAAGAAAACAATGCCAATCATAAATAACAATAGTTACAAAATTATTATTCTAGGGTAGGTACGGAAAACTATCTGGTTGTGAAGCTAAGAAAGACCTTTGCTCATTGTTTCCTCATATAAAAAGGGATTTTCACATTAAATTGAATTATGATTTTTTTTGGTATAGAAAGAAAATTAAAGAAGATTACATCAAAAAATCGCTCAAAACTTGTGCCCAAAGGCATCCAGCAAAAGCTGGCTCATACAGTGTTGTGGAGTAAGTCAAGGGAGAGACTGGTTTTAGCTAGCAAGTCCGCTACTAAGTTAGCCTCCCGAAATCAATGGTGGATAATGACGGTCCAAGATCGGATGAGCATCTCACGGACACATTCCATCAAAGGAACTCTATCAAAGTGAGAAGGTGCACTGGGGTAAGGAGAGGACGACCTCTTGGCTATCAACCACCAATTCGACCCTAGGAAATTGGGAACTTCATGCAAGACAGAGGCCATCATAGATAGCCCATAACTCAACTACAAATGGAGTATAGGGCTGGAGTCGATGAGTAAACTCCAATCTCCATTTTCCTTTCGAAGAGCAAAACACACCACCTATACCTGCACGACTCGAGCGGCAGCAAACAACTCTATTTGTATTAATCTTCATCCATCCAACAACAGGGGGCTTCCAGCCAAAAAAAGATCTCTCGCGTGGGAGTGACCAGATTAGCCGACGATGACAGAATCTGTTCACGCCGCACCTGGTAAGTATATGTCAGGATACGCTCCACTATGCTTTGTGGGTCTTCCTGTCCAGCTGGATTCTGAAACAACTGTTCATTCTGAGACTTCCATTGATCCATGCCCCAACACACAAAAAGAGGTTCGAAGGGAACCGCGAGGCACACTCCATAGGCGTCTTAAGTGCTGTGGTGATCCACTCTGCAGTAGACCCACATTCAAAAAAAGAGGACCAAGCATTAGGATGGAGAAGCAACTTCCAAACAGATTGGGCAAAATGAAGATTTCATGGGTTTTAGATGGTAAAAGTTACTTATTGGGACCTTGGGGAGTTGAGTGGAAATGTGCCTACTAGGTGATTTCAAAAACTACCCATATTTTTCTCCGGATTGGATTTTGGACGGCATTTCTTCAAGGATTCGTCCCGCGATTTCGGAAGATTACATATTGATGATGCCACGGATGAGAAGTAGGAGAGCTTGGGAAGGATTTTGGAGTATTTGGAGAATAATGAGGGAGGAGAGAATTGAGAGGCTTGGGTGCTTTGGGGTGTTTTGGGTGGAATGAGAAGAGAGAGAGGGAAAGGAGGGGCTTTAAAGCCGACACAAGGCCAGCGGTCATGGCGGGAAGACCGCCCAGCCTTGCCGGTCATCCCCACATGACCGCCTGGCCTTGGCTTCCCCAAAATGGCCGCCACCTCCCCCTTTTGAGCTCTGCCTTGATTTCTCGCGGGCCCCGCGCCTCGGAACGAATTCTCCTCCGAAATATACCCCATGTATGCATATTTTTGAGTCCCGAATAATAAGAATTTCGTTCCAAGAAAAGAAATAATAAGAAATGTTGCTTGAATTGGGTGACTGCTCATGGGATTTGCTGAATATTAATTTTCTACTAACCCAGAATTAAGGGCACCGTACCCCACTTTGATTAATTTCCAGGGGCATGATATCCCATCTTGATTAGTGAACTTCCATGGGCACGATGAGCCCAATTACTTGATTTTATTGAGAAAAACTTGTTTGTTGGTGGACTGGGACACCCGGGACAATTGTGAGCCAGGGGCACACTAAGTCCCCCTCTCCAAAACCATGATTAGATGATGTTGGGGGCAACATGCCCCATCTCGAGAAAATTGAACCAGGGGCATGATGTGCCCACATTTAGGCAAGGGGCGCGATATACCACATCTCTTTCAAACCCACTAGGGAACCCGAAAACATGAGAGGAATGAGCCATAGACACACCTAAACCGCAGGAGTGATACCATTTCTTAAAACCAGTTAGACGATGTGGGAAACCAGCAGTGAGAGAAAACCTTGAGGGAAACCAGACATGAGGGAACTAGATGAGAGCAAACCTACAGGGAAGTGAGACAACCCAGATATAAGGGGAACCAGGAGAGAAGCAAGCCTAGATGTGAGAAAATCCAGACATGAGGGAAACCAGGAAAAAGAAACACCAGATGTGAGGGAAACCAAGGAGGAAAGCAAACCCAAAACCGGGACCTAGTATCCGCAAACCGTGAGATTAGGGAACCCAGATGAGAGAAAACCATGGGGGAATCTAGATTTGAGGAGAACCAAAGTTGAGATTTCCAGAAACCAGAACCCAGTTCCCGCAAACCTTGAGGCACAAACCAAAGCCGAGAACCCAGTCCCCGCAAACACAAAGCCGAGAACCCGTTTCTCGCAAACCATGAGATGATTCCAACAATGCCGAGGACCCAGTTCTTGCAAACCATGAGATGAGATGATTTCCACAATGCTGAGGCCCCGGTCCTCTCAAACTCCCGGATGGGATGATTCCCGACGAACAAACGGAAAACACCGAGTACCTCAGGGAGGACGATAAAATCCCGAGTTAGCAAAGATGAATTGATTCTTTGTTGACGAACTGATAGATGAGATGATTCTATCACAAACAAACCGAGTCCCTTAAGGAGGGTGATAAATCCTTAAAAACCATGGGATGGGATGATTCCCATAAGCCAAGAACCCGGTTCTCGTAAAACCATGGGATGAGATGATTCTCGGTAATCACAACCTTCCGGATGAGATGATTCCTGAAGTGGAGCATGGGGTGCTCCAACCATTAACATACACCATTCACATCAATTCGTTCAAATTTGGTTGTTCCTTCTTGCGTTGTTTCCTCCTTAATTAGTTTCTATGGACTCATCAACGAGGGGCATCTGTGAATACCAAAATTTGACCCACAAAATATTCTTCTAATTTAGATTTTGAGTATGCTCTAACCATAAGATTAATGAGATGATTTGGTCTTTGGCTAAGGCATACTTAGAATTTATTTTAGTAGAGTGCACATATTTTATAAATTAAAAATTTATATATTTGAACCTTAGGATTATTGAGATTATTTAATCTTAGGATATTTGTCTTATTTCATTTATTTGGGCTTTATTGTTTATTTTTACCCAATTATATTGAGATTATTTATTTTAGGTTAAGGATAAATTGGAGGGCCTAAGTTTGTAGACTGTGAACTTTTCAAAGCTAATCAGCCCATAAACATATTACTTGCTCGTGGAAAATCAGAGTTAAATCATCTTTTAAAGAGAAATATTTTTTTGGTATGATTTGTGCATAAAATAGGGATTTAATGTGTATCAATCAATTAGGAGTTGATTGGGAGGAGTAATAATCAAGAAAAGAGGTGATTCTGGGTTGATTAGGGGCTGATTACGCGGTTGAATAAAATTAGGGAGGAATTAGGGGAAATAAGGAGCAAAAAAGGAAAGAACGGGGGAACTCGGAGCGTCGGGCGGTCATGGCGGGACATGCACCATGTCCGGGCGGCCATCCACAGATGACCGTGGGCCTGGCGACCATCCAGCCAATGACCATTGGCCATGGCGGTCATGGTGCCCAGAAACGCCCGTTTTCCTCCGATTTCGCCCCTAATTTGATTCTACACGGTTTTGGCCAAGTTTTTTGGCTAAGACCTTGGTCATTAGTAGGTCCACACCGCTACACTCTCCAGAACACTGTAAATAAGGTCTCCCATTCACATTTCAAGGGATCAATCCCACATTATACACATACTTCCTATAAGCTTTGTTGCTTGGAGAAACTCTACTTCTCCAAGCCTAGTTTTCTTCTTTTAGGCAAAAACTAAGGAGGAATTTCGTGGGAAGAATCAACAGTAATCTAGCAAGGGTAGATCAAGAGGGGGTTAACAATTGAGCTAAGGAGTGGGAAGAAGGTGGGTGGAGAATACAACCCAATCGAAGGAGCTAGAGGAGGGCTACAAGAGGTATTCCTAAACCCTTTTGATTTTATTATTTGCTTGATGATTTGTTGAAGCTTTTGATGATGTGATTGTTGTGATGTTACAACAAGAACTACGTGAGCTTTGAACCCGGTCGCTGGGGTACGTAGGTGGTCTCTAGTGGTGGAGACTCAAGCCAAATTATTTTAGTTTTCCCTTTTGTCCCAATTTAATTTTATTATTTTGTGATTTGTTTCCACACCTTGCACACACTTTCACAAGGCATACATATTTACTTCAATTGCACAAAGTTTCGCCCTAACACGGATGGGTGCCTAACACCTTCCCATCCATGACGAACCCCCGGGCCCAATATCGTTGGTTCGCTAACCGGTTGCTTAAATGGAGTCATTGGGATTCAAGGAAAAATTTTTCCCGGATTTTGTCCTATAATAAAATTCGGGTGGTGACTCCAACAATATTAGGTGTTGGTTAAAGAAGAAGGTGTAAAGGGAAATTCGGGTTCTCACATGTAACAGCCCGGGTAAAAATTTGGATTTTTACCGGACTGTAAAATTCTTTCTACAGTGATTTACCGAAAAAATAATCTTGGGTAATTAATTCAAGGTAAATCGGGCGTCGTTTTTCGAAATCGAGAGTTTTCCCGCGCTTGAGAATTTTCTGTGGATTTTTCGGACCTAAGTCGGTATTTTTCCGGGTCCCGGAAACCTCGGAAAAATCACACCGGAAAATAACTAAGGGGTTATTAGTTATTTTCTGGTCCGGACCGGACTCGCTCCGTAATGCAGACAAGCTGCATTATTGGATGATTACATGATGCACAACGTTTTCACTGTTATAAAAGAAGAGGAAACCAGGGGAAGAGGGGAAGAGGAGAAGAAAAAAAAAAGAGAGAAAAAAAAGGAAAAAAAGAGAGAAAAGAAAAGAAAAAGAAAGAAAAAAAAAACAGAAAAACATAAAAAAAACAGAGAGGAAAGAAAAAAAAAGAAGAAAGAAAAAAAGGAAAATCGGAAAATAGGAAAAAAAAAGAAGAAAAAGAAGAAAATAGAAAAAGAAAGAAAAAGAAAAAAAAATAACGTGAACAGTGCGTCACCCGGATCCTCTCCTCGGTTACTGTTCACCTAGAAGAGCTCCGGTCAGCCGTGCATGACACCGAGCCCCGCAGCACGCTCGCCGTGCCGTCGCAAGCTCAGCCCCACTGCCTCCGTCGCCTTCCGTCCACCGAAGCGCCGTGACGCGCCGTTGACCCGCGGCAAAACCCGCGGATCCGTCTTCCTCCGCGCCTGCTCAGCCTCTAGCGCCGTCGCGCCCGGGTTTCCACCGCCTGTGGAGTCGATGCCTCACGCCGCGCCTCGCGACACCTTCCCCGCGCTGCGTCGCGCCGCTGCTAGGTGAGGACCCGTTGTGTTGGTCGGGTTGTGTACGGGTCGCAAACTTCTGGGTTGCCGGGTTGGGTTGTTTTAATTTTTTAAAAATATATATATATATGTTTATATAATTATTCTGGTATTTAATTTTCAAAAAAAATATATATTCACTTTGAGAAAAATATAGAAAGTGTGATTTATGGTTTTGGGGAAAAATATATGTATATATATACCTTGATAATTATGTTTTGTTTTGAAAAAAATGTTATTATATATAATTAGGAAAAAGATAAATATTGTATATATATTTTCTGGGAATTATAAATACGTTATTAATTTTTTGGAAAATTATGGTAATTAACTTTGGAAATATATATATGGTACACATGATTTATAATTCTGAAATATATAATTATTTTGATAATGTAATTGTTTGGAAAAGTATTTTATGTTATGTGAATATACTTATTTTGATAATGTGTACCTATAAATTCGTATTTATTTTCAGAAAATAAGTTTATGTGAATATACTTTCTGGAAATGGAGTTTTCTAAAGATAATAATACTTGGAAATTATATTTTGGAAAGTATAATAATTTTTATGGAAATATTATGGAAAATATATACAAATGTTATAATTTCCAAAAAAATTATGTTAATTATGATTTTGAGAAAATTATATTATTTTATGAAATGTTTTGATTTAATAGTTTTGGAAATATGTTTTTGTAACCTTATATGCATACGATATATTTTCGGTAAAAGATGAAAATAAAGGATATGAACCGGGATGGGTTATTTCGCAGTTTTGGTATCATAGCATACCGATTATGTGCATTTATGTGTATATATTATTTTGTTGTATAGGTTCGGATATCGGGCAGTTTCCCGAGGAGCTGGCCTTGGTACCGGTCGTTGTTTCCGGAGTTGAGTAATCGGCCAAGGTGAGGATGGATTTCCTTCAATATGTGCCTGTATTACTCTGTTATTGTGTTTGATGATTGTTGCCCTGTTGAGTGTTGCATTTGCTGTGATTTGATTCGGGATGTTAATCCCTGTGCCATGATTTGATTTTGGGATGTTTAACCCCATGATTTGGTTTCGGGATGTTTATCCCCGTACATTGAGTTTTTGGATATTTATCACTGTGTCTTTTTGGTATAAAGTATAATGGATTAAATAATAAATTGTGATAAGGATGTCGTTCCCTGATTTTGGATAGGGATGTCTATCCCGGTTTTTTGGCTAGGGATGTTGATCCCTGAGATTTGGTTTTGATGATCATATAATTGTCACGTGATAAGTAGTGGTACGACTCGATGGTTTAAGACTGTTTCGTGGTGGCCATGACCTGGGTTACTTGTGATAAGCATGTCTATGCTTGGGATGTCTATCCCGTGACTATTTTTTGGGATGTTTATCCCTGGGTTCGTATTTTTGGGATGTCGATCCCTGGGTTCTCTGGTTTTCGTCTGGCTAGCTTATCCGTGACGGGGCTCGGAAAGATAAAACTAGAAAATTGGATTTTATTTGAGTCTTTTTGGTCTTGGACCGGTTTTGGGTCGAGTCTTTTGTTTTGGTATATATTTGGCTGTTATTACTGTTTTGACCTTGAGTATTTATAGTGTGCATATTGATTGTCTATCCTTCGTCGGTGAGCACTTCGGACTCACCCCTCACCGGCGGGCTTTCATCCCGTAGGTTGAGTTACTTGTGGTACAGGTTTGATGCATTCCAGACAGGCTGCGGCGTTATCCCTTGGACAAGACTTGGATCCATAGTTTGCATCTATGTCGCATACAGTGTTTTTTTTGAGCTATTAAGTCTTCCGCTGTGCAGTTTATTGATATTATTGGGCCATTGGGCCGGTTTAGTTATTATTGATGTTTTTATTTTGGGCTGTTGAGACCGGGTTTCTGTTGTATACACTGTATGCTGGACTTGTTTTGGTTTGGTCGTCACAGTTCCGGCACGTGTTTACTATGTACGGTAAATACGGGTTGGGGCGTTTCATTTTGGTAGCGGAGCGGGCGTTAGGTCTTGTTGGGTAGTCCTTGTGCGTTTGCTGTTCTTGTTTGCATAGGTCGCTCCATTTGTTTATTATTTTGTATCATTTAGTTAGTGCATTATGGATCCAGTCAAGGGACGCCAGCTGTCGCGGAACATACACATAAGAGGTAAATGATGCCATAATAAGCGGAAATATAAATATTTTTAATATTGCTAATATTATCATTACAAACATAAACATTACATTGATATTTTATAAAATAAAAATAAAATACATTCATCTCCTTGGAACGACATTGACCCTGAAGCTGTTGGGGTCATTGTTGATGTTGACTTGGATGCTGTCGCTCCACGAGAACCACATGCCACCTGTGTTGTTCTGGCCAAGAAGCTCGTACCGGTTTGCTTGAGGGAACCGGAGTGGGATGAGACCGTGATCGTCTTGAGGCTGCCACTGGGTCTCTGTGAGAAGGACCATGTTTGGCTTGTATTGGTTCTTCAGGTCCCTCAGGGTACGCGAGAACTCCTGGGAACGCCTAGCGACTCCTCTGCAGTTCCACACCAGTAGTCGGGCCTTTGGCCAAGTTATGGGTAACCGAGTGACTCTGGGCATGCTCTGGGCCGTCATCGAGAGTTGGTAGTAGGTGCCTTGCTCCAGGAAATGGCAAGTGGACTCTAGGTTGAACTCCTGAAGTCTTTCGGAAATGAAGAACATGATGGAGTTTGCCGAGCCGTAATAGGAGGTCCTCAGAGTGCCATGGTCCTCTAGGAAGAACGTCACTTCCATGGGAGTGACGAAGAATCTGGAGGAGTAGAGTTCGTCGATGAAGACCAGATGCGGCATCCTTCCGAGCTCGTTCAGTAGTTCATCTGGACGTTCGTTGACCATGCTGTAGGCCAGTCGGTTTTTTCTGCCTAGGTTGGCACCTTCGACGAAGAAAACGGATGATGGAGCAGGCATCGCGTTTTGGAAGCGTGGGTATTTTGTTTTTCTGAGCGTTGTGGTTTTGTTTTTCTGAGTTTTTTTTATACTCTTATGGGGAGCGTGATTACTGTTTTTGATTTTCAAGATTTTGCTTTTTGAAAATTTGCCGTTGCTTCATTTATTGCTTTGTACTTTATTCATTTTTCGGGCTACAAATGCTAGAGTTTTTCAGCCTTTTTCCATCTCATGATTTTCTAACGCCCTGGCTACCGTGGCGTTTCTTTTTATGACTCTTTCTAGCATCTTTAATCAAATGCATTCGTGACCGTTGAGGCTAGACTGATGGGACCACACCTCGAGTGGAGTGCTTGTGCGAGAAGCTTATACCTATTCGGACATCGTGGAGAGATACGAGACCTGACAGACGTTTTTGGCTCATGCGGAAATTGTGAACAAGTGGGTATCGTTTCTTTCGAGGGACACAGGATGCTCTCGTGATCATCACCATGCGAGTTAACGAATGTCTTTTTCACGAGGGAAACCAACGTCACCGTTAGTTGTACGTGTTACATTCCTCGGGATCGAGGATGGTTACGATCGATCTAAAGCGCCGAGCATGGAAACATGTTTTTGTTTTAACTTTTTTATGTTTTGGTTTTGTTAAACGAATTTTTTTTTTTAATTTCTTCATATTGGTTTTACTTCCTTTTATTGGTTCCGTTTTTAACATCTTTATGTTATAATTTTATTTTACCTTCTCGACGGTTTTGTGTTGCTTTAAATATTTTTGTTTTTCTGTTTAACATGAGATTTCGTAATATAAGAGTTTTTATTTTAAAAGAAAACTTATTTTATTTAATTCATAACAGTTTTACAACAGGAGAAGAAGTACTCTGCGGAGCTACTTGCTTCTCTAGATCTTTTACAAGTTTTTGGACGTTTTTGACGTGAGGAAAGAGTTCCGCGCACGCCTATTCGATCTGCATCACCGCCGAGCTGATCTTCTTCAGTGAGACGTTCAGCTGCGTCAGAGTCTGCTGCGGAGTGCTGCTTTCAACCGTCGCCTTGCCCTTTCGTTCTTCAGCCTTCTTGATGACACGCTTCTTTCGCCGTCTGCTGGAGACGACCATGTGCTCTTTCAGGCTGATGATGTTCGTCTTGAACCGTTTCTTGGGAGGTTCTTCATCGGAGCTTGTCGGGAAGGCAATGCCGCCGATGTAGCTGTTGTTCTTGGAGTCAGAGGTAGTACGAGATCGGATTGGAGAGTCCATGACTGTGTTTTTAGAATGCCAGTCATGAGGTTTGGTTTTTATAGAGGACGAGATGTCGCTTAAGGGTATAAGCGGTATCTCATGTTGAGTTTGGACACCTGGCAGAGTGTGCCAGAAGCTTATCGTGGTAGGACCCACGGATAAGACGGAATTTCGTGGACGAAATTCTTTTTAAGATGGGTAGACTGTAACAGCCCAGGTAAAAATTTTGGATTTTAACCGGACTGTAAAAGTTTTTCTACAGTGATTTACCGAAAGAATTAATCTTGGGAAATTAATTCAAGGTAAATCGGGCGTCATTTAGATTTTTCCGTGGATTTTTCGGAGCTAAGTCGGTATTTTTCCGGGTCTCGGAAACCTCAGAAAAATCACACCGGAAAATAACTAAGGGGGTATCAGTTATTTTCTGGTCCAGACCGGACTCGCTCTGTAATGTAGACAAGCTGCATTATTGGATGATCACATGATGCACAGCGTTTTGACAGTTATAAAAGAAGAGGAAACCAGGGGAAGAGGGGAAGAGGAGAAGAAAAAGAAAAAGAGAGAAGAAAAAAGAGAGAAGAAAAAAGAATAAAAAAAAGAGAGAAAAAAGAAAAAAAAAAGAAAAAAAAGAAAAAAACAGAAAAACAGAAAAAAAAAACAGAGAGGAAAGAAAAAAAACAGAAGAAAAAAAAAGGAAAATCGAAAAATAGGAAAAAAAAAAGAAAAAGAGGAAAATAGAAAAAGAAAGAAAAAGAAAAAAAAATAACGTGAACAGTGCGTCACCCGGATCCTCTCCTCGGTTACTGTTCACCTCGAAGAGCTCCGGTCAGCCGTGCATGACACCGACACCAGAAGCACGCTCGCCGTGCCGTCGCGAGCTCAGCCCCGCTGCCTCCGTCGCCTTCCGTCCACCGGAGCGCCGTAACGCGCCGTTGACCCGCGGCGAAACCCGCAGATCCGTCTTCCTCCGCGCCTGCTCAGCCTCCAGCGCCTTCGTGCCCGGGTTTCCACCGCCTGTGGAGTCGATGCCTCACGCCGCGCCTCGCGACACCTTCCCCGCGCTGCGTCGCGCCGCCGACCGCCGCTGCTAGGTGAGGACCCGTTGTGCTGGTCGGGTTGTGTCCGGGTCGCGACCTCCTGGGTTGCCGGGTTGGGTTGTTTTAATTTTTTAAATATATATATATATATATATATATATATATAAATCTGTTTATATAATTATTCTGGAATTTAATTTTCAAATATATATATATATATTCGCTTTGAGAAAAATATAGAAAGTATGATTTATGGTTTTAGGGAAAAATGTATGTGTATATATACCTTGATAATTATGTTTTTTTTTGAAAAAAATGTTACTATATATAATTAGGAAAAAGATAAATATTTTATATATATATTCTGGGAATTATAAATACGTTATTAATTTTCTGGAAAATTATGGTAATTAACTTTTGAAATATATATATGGTACACACGATTTATAATTCTGAAATATATAATTATTTTGATAATGTAATTGTTTGGAAAAGTATTTTATGTTTGGAAATATATATGTGTACTTATAAATTCGTATTTATTTTCAGAAAATAAGTTTATGTGAATATACTTTCTGGAAATGGAGTTTTCTAAAGATAATAATACGTGGAAATTATATTTTGGAAAGTATAATAATTTTTATGGAAATATTATGGAAAATATATACAAATCTTATAATTTTAAAAAAAATTATGTTAATTATTATTTTGGAAAAATTATATTATTTTATGAAATGTTTTGATTTAATAGTTTTGGAAATATTTTTTTGTAACCTTATATGCATACGATATATTTTCGGTAAAAGATGGAAATAAAGGATATGAACCGGGATGGGCTATTTCGCAGTTTTGGCATCATAGCATACCGATTATGTGCGTTTATGTGTATATATTGTTTTGTTGTATAGGTTCAGATATCGGGCAGTTTCCAGAGGAGCCGGCCTTGGTACCGGTCATTGTTTCCGGAGTTGAGTAATCGGCCAAGGTGAGGATGGATTTCCATCATTATGTGCCTGTATTACTCGGTTATTGTGTTTGATGATTGTTGCCCTGTTGAGTGTTACATTTGCTGTGATTTGATTCGGGATGTTAGTCCCAGTGCCATGATTTGATTTTGGGATGTTTATCCCCATGATTTGGTTTTGGGATGTTTATCCCCGTACATTGAGTTTTTGGATATTTATCACTGTGTCTTTTTGGTATAAAGTGTAATGGATTAAATAATAAATTGTGATAAGGATGTCGATCCTTGATTTTGGATAGGGATGTCTATCCCGGTATTTTGGCTAGGGATGTTGATCCTTGAGATTTGGTTTTGATGATAATATAATTGTCACGTGATAAGTAGTGGTAAGACTAGATGGTTTAAGACTGTTTCGTGGTGGCCATGACCTGGGTTACTTGTGATAAGCATGTCTATGCTTGGGATGTCTATCCCGTGACTATTTTTTGGGATGTCTATCCCTGGGTTTGAATTTTTGGGATGTCGATCCCTGGGTTCTCTAGTTTTAGTCTGGCACCCGGAATATGTTGACAAGCAGGTCTGACCTCTAGCTTATCCGTGACGGGGCCCGGAAAGATAAAACTAGAAAATTGGATTTTATTTGAGTCTTTTTGGTCTTGGACCGGTTTTGGGTCGAGTCTTTTGTTTTGGTATATATTTGGCTGTTATTACTGTTTTGACCTTGAGTATTTATAGTGTGCATATTGATTCTCTATCCTTCGTCGGTAAGCACTTCTGACTCACCCCTCACCTGCGGGTTTTCATCCCGTAGGTTGAGTTATTTGTGGTACAGGTTTGATGCATTCCAGACAGGCTGCGGCGTTATCCCTTGGACAGGGCTTGGATCCATAGTTTGCATCTATGTCGCATACAGTTTTTTTTGTGAGTTATTAAGTCTTCCGCTGTGCAGTTTATTGATATTATTGGGTCATTGGGCCGGTTTACTTATTATTGATGTTTTAAATTTGGGCTGTTGAGCCCGGGTTTCTGTTGTATACACTGTATGCTGGGCTTGTTTTGGTTGGATCGTCACAGTTCCAACACGTGTTTACTGTGTACGGTAAATACGGGTCGGGGCGTTTCATCACATCTATATCTACTTTTCTAATTTGTATTCACATTTACTATGCAACTAAGTTCGTAATTGCATTTATCCTAAAAAAAAAAAAGTTTGTAATTGCATAGAAAATATGACCAATGGATAGATAATATGAATAGCTTTTATTCCCTCCACTTAATTAGTTCGTAATTCCAACAGATATTTTTACTAATTTTACTTTCTTGATTTTGTGTATATGTGTTTTATAAAGTTGCGGACAAGGAAAGGATGGGTTTTAGGATTTCAAACATGACTCCGACATATCTAATTATCTTGATCTTTTAGAGACAACAAACTATACAGAAAAAATTTAAAACCCTTCTCGAATTTTTTACGGTTCTTGCAATTATTTGTAGGGAGGAGGAGTCGCCTCCATGGAACGATATTGTGTGTATATATACAAATTGGTAGAATAGAGACCAAGCAGAATTTTTTACCTTGGAGCTTAATTATGCGTCACTAAACAGACATCAGTGGAGTTTACTCAAGCGTACGGTGACAATAGCTCAAAAAATTATTCTATTGTGGTCAAAATAAACGCAGATTACAATTAAATCCGATGTTCAAGTTGTCTAAAAAATTGTAGTTCTAAAACTTCAAAGGCAAAAGAAGTAATAACAACCCTCACGACGACAGTGATAGTAGAGATTGGCAATGATGGGGGTGAATCAATAAACCATGAACCAGTTATGTATTAGATTCTGTGTTTTTTTGGTAATTGGAACAAATTACGATTATTAGAATAAATCTAGGCTTAATTTCTACTTTTAAACAAACATGAGCATTACCTAATGTATTAAATAAAAATTTCTTTCCAGTTAACCTTAAAAGAGAAAAAAAAGCTCACATACTAATACTAACTCAGTAATGTGAGAAAAATCCAAAGGAGTCATCATCATCTCTCCACAGGCAAAATGAAAACTGTTGGTGGTGTCCCACCACCTCTCGCCTAGGGCCGACACCGCCTGCAAGTCAACCTTATCCCCTCGAAAAGTGCTAAAAATATCCCACAATACCCCTCTCTTGATGATTTCTTGGACGGGCTTGTTCTTCTTCACATGGGTGAGGACGAGATAACGGGTATTAGCCCGGCATGGCTCCACTGCCTTTCCTTCAGGTCCTGTGTAGATATACCAAAAGAAGTTAACACTCATGCCAACTCGGGCTCGGCAAAATCAAACCAAGACCACATACATCAAGACATGCATCATGGGGATGGGATTACATACTTGCATCATGCTTTTCAGCATCAAAACATGGTTTTATTTACGAGTCAAAACACAAGAAAATCACAAAACCCGCTCAGACAAAGTCCGAAATTGGCCAGCATTGAGACAAGCCCATCAATACCCATCCACCCAAAAATGATTCTATGCACTCATAACATCCAAACAACACCTAAATCATTCAGAATCCTCAAATTTCGTCAAGAACCCTAAACCCCAATTTGGGCAAAACCTCAATTTGTGATTTCTTGTGTTTAATTCATGAAATAAGCATATGGGAAAGCATAATAGGCATCTTAGGAGAGCTCCTAAACAATCAAACACAACATGCACCATACAAATTCGAATTTAAGGGGCATATGGGCATGAACTCGAATTTGAAGCAAAATCAAGATTTCATGGGTTTTAGTTGGTAAAAGTCACTTTCTGGGACCTTGGGGAGTTGAGTGGAAATGTGCCCACTAGGAGATTTCAACAAAACCCCATATTTTTCTCCGGATTGGATTTTGAACGGTATTTCTTCATGGATTCTTCCCTCGATTTCGGAAGATTAGACGGTGATGATGCCATGGATGAGGAGTAGGAGAGCTTGGGATGGATTTTCGAGTATTTGGAGAATAATAAGGGAGGAGAGAATTGAGAGGCTTGGGTGCTTGGGGGTGTTTTGGGTGGAATGAGAAGAGAGAGAGGGAAAGGAGGGGCTTTAAAGCCGACACATGGTCGGCGGTCATGGCGGGAAGACCGCCCAACCTTGGCGGGCATCCCCACATGACCGCCGACCTTGGCTTCCCCAAAATGGCCGCCACCTAGCCCTTTTGAGCCCTTCCTCAATTTTTCGCGGGCCTTGCGCCCCAGAACGACTTTTCCTCCGAAATAAATTCCCTATATGCATATTTTTGAGTCCCGAATAATTAGAATTTCATGTCAAGAAAAAAATAATAAGAATTGTTGCTTGAATTGGGTGATTGCTCATGGGATTTGCTGAACATTAATTTTCTACTAACCCGGGATTAGGGGCACCGCATCCCACTTTGATTAATTTCCAGGGACATGATACCCCATCTTGATTCCTGAACTTCCATGGGCACGATGAGCCCATTTACTTGATTTTATTGACAAAAACCTGTTTGATGGTGGAGTGGGACACCCAGGACGATTGTGAAGCAGGGGGCACACTAAGCCCCCTTCTCCAAAATTGCAATTAGATGATGGTGGGGGCAGCATGCCTCATCTCGAGAAAATCAAACCAGGGGCATGGTGTGCCCACATTTAAGCAAAGGGCACGACACACCCCATCTCCTTCAAACCCACAAGGGAAATCGAAAACATGAGAGGCATGAGCCATAGACACACCTAAACCGCAGGAGTGACACATTTTCTAAAAACCAGTTAGACGATGAGGGAAACCAGCTGTGAGAGAAAACCTTGATGGAAACCAGAAATGAGAGAACAAGATGAGAGCAAGCCTATAGGGAAGTGAGACAAACAAGTTATAAGGGGAACCAGGAGAGAAGCAAGCCCAGATGTGAGCAAACCCAGACATGAGGGAAACCAGGAAAGAGACAAACCAGATGTGGGGGAAAACAAAGGAGGAGAGCAAACCCAAAGCCGGGACCCAATACGCGAAGACCATGAGATGACAGAACCCAGATGAGAGAAAACATTGAGGGAATCCAAATTTGAGGGGAACCAGAGTTGAGATATCCAGAAGCTGGGACCCAGTTCCCGCAAACCTTGAGACACAAACCAAAACCTAGGGCCTAGTCCCCGCAAACACAAAGCCGAGAACCCAGTTCTCGCAGACCATGGGGTGAGATGATTCCCACAAAGCCGAGGACCTAATTCATACAAACCATGGGATGAGATGATTTCCACAAGGCCGAGGACCCGGTCCTCACAAACTCTAGGATGGGATGACTCTCGACAACCAAATCAAAAACACAGAGTACCCAGGGAGTACGATAAAATCCCTAGTTAGCAAAGATGAAATGATTCTCTGTTGACGACCCAATAGATGAGATGATTCTGTCACAAACAAACCGAGTCCCTTAAGGAGGGCGATAAATCCTTAAAAACCTTGGGATGAGATGATTCCTATAAGCCGAGAACCCGATTCTCGCAAAACCATGGGATGAGATGATTCCCGGTAATCACAACCTTCAGGATGAGATGATTCCTGAAGTGGAGCATGGGGTGCTCCAACCATTAACATACACCATTCACATCAATTCGTACAAATTTGGTTGTTCCTTCTTGTGCTGTTTCGTCCTTGGTTTCTAAGGACTCATCACCGAGGGGCATCTGTGAACAGCCAAATTTGACCCACAAATATTCTTCTAATTTAAGTTTTGAGTATGCTCTAACTACAAGATTAATGAGATGATTTGGCCTTTCGCTAAGGCATATTTAGAATTTATTTTAGAATGTACATATTTTATGAATTAAGAATTTATATATTTGAACCTTAGGATTATTGAGATGATTTAATTTTAGGAAAAAAATATGTTAAAGTCTAATTCATCAAGATATTTGTCTTATTTCATTTATTTTGGGCTTTCTTGTTTGTTTTTACCCAATTATATTGAGATAATTTATTTTTTGGTTAAGGATAAATTGGAGGGCCTAAGTTAGTGGATTGTGGACTTTCCAGAGTTGATCAGTCCATAAACACATTACTTGCAGACTAATTTTAGCTTTGATTTTCGTGGAAAATCAGAGTTAAATTATCTTTTAATGGGAAATGTGTTTTTGGTATGATTTGCGCATAAAATGGGGATTTAATGTGTGTCAATCAATTAGGTGATGATTCGGAGGAGTAATAATCAAGAAAAGAGGTGATTCTGGATTAATTAGGAGTTTATTTTGCGGTTGAATTAAAATCAGGGAGGAATTAGGGGAAGCCGAGAGCAAAAAAGGAAAGAACGGGGGAACACGGAAGGGCCGGGCGGTCATAGCGGGACAACCGCCAGGTCCCGGCGGCCATCCATAGATGACCGCGGGGCCTGTCGGCCATCCAGCCAATGACCGCCGGCCATGGCGGTCATGGTGCCCAGAAACGCCCGATTTTCTCCGATTTCGCCCCTAATTTGATTCTACACGCTTTTGGCAAAGTTTTTCGGTTGAGACCTTGGTCATTAAGCAGATCCACGCCCCTACACTCCCCAGAACACTATAAATAGGGTCACCCATTCACATTTCAAGGGATCATTCTCTCATTTTACACAGAATTCCCATAAGCTTTGTTGCTTGGAGAAACTCTACATCTCCAAGCCTAGAAATCTTTTTTTAAGCAGAAACTCTGGAGGAATTTCGTGGGAAACATCAACAATATTCTAGCAAGGGTAGATCAAGAAGGGGTTAACAATTGAGCTAAGGAGTGGGAAGAAGGTGGGTGGAGAATACAATCCAATCAAAGGAGCTAGAAGATGTCTACAAGAGTTATTCCTAAACCCCTTAGATTTTATTATTTGCTTGATGATCTGTTGATGTTTTTGATGATGTGATTGTTATGATGTTACAACAAGAAATACGTGGGCTTTGAACCCGGTCGCTGGGGTACGTAGGTGGTCTCTAGTGGTGGAGACTCAAGCATAATTATTTTATTTTTCCCTTTTGTCCAAATTTTATTTTATTATTTTGTGATTTGTTTCCACACCTTGCACACACTTTCACAAGGCATACATATTTTCTTCAATTGCACAAAATTTCACCTCAACAGGGATGGGTGTCTAACACCTTCCTATCCGTGACGAACCCTCAGGCTCAATATCTTTGGTTCGCTAACCGGTTGCTTAAATGGAGTCATTGGGATTCAAGGAAAGGTTTTTCCAGAATTTTGTCCTATAATAAAATTTCGAGTGGAGACTCAAAAATATCGAGTGTCGGTTAAAAAGAAAGTATAAAGGAAAAGGTGAGGTGACCCAAATGATTTTGAGCTGGGTTCTCACATCTATATCTCCTTTTCTAATTGGTATTCAGATTTTCTATGCAACTAAGTTCGTAATTGCATAGAAAATATGACCAATGGATAGATAATATGAATTGCTTTTATTCCCTCCACTTAATTAGTTCATAATTCCAACAGATACTTTTACTAATTTTACTTTCTTAGGATTTTGTGTATATGTGTGTTATAAAGTTCCGGACAAGGAATGGATGGGTTTTAGGATTTCAAACATGACTCCGACATATCTAATTATCTTGATGTTTTAGAGACGAACAAACTATACAGGAAACATTTAAAACCCTTCTTGTATTTTTTTCAATTCTTGCAATTATTTGTAGGGAGGAGGTTTCGCCTCCATGGAACGATGTTGTGTATAAATACAAATTCGTAGATTAGGGACCAAGCAGAATTTTTACCTTGGAGCTTAATTATGCGTCACTAAACAGACTTCAATGGAGTTTACTCAAGCGTACGGTGACAATAGCTCAAAAAATTATTCTATTGGGGTCAAATAAAAGCAGATTACAATTAAATCTGATGTTCAAGTTTTCTAAAAAATTGTAGTTTTAGAACTTCAAAGGCAAAAGAAGTAATAACAACCCTCACGACGACAGTGATAGTAGAGGTTAGAGGTTGGCAATGATGGGGGTGAATCAATAAACCATGAACCACTTATGTTGGGTATTAAACTAAGCCTAATTAGTTTGGGTTTAAGAGTCTTTATATTATTGAGTTTTAAGAGTCCAAGTCCGGTACGGTTTAAGAGTCAGTTTTTTCCGTTAAGTCAGAGTCTGTTATAAATAGATATGTCAGGGTTTTATTATTATGTGTAGCACAATAAGAATTGTGAGTGTGGCTCCCGTGAGGGGCACCGAGGTGTCGCCTAGATTTCAAATTATATAATAAAGTTTGTGTGTTGAGTGAATTTCTTATATTCTATATTCTACGAGAGCTGCATGCGGAACAAAAAATATCGTGTTAGAGTGTTTTCAGGTGGTGTTTGTGTTTGAGTGTTTGAGCAAAAAAAAAAAAACTCTGCGTTCGGTTGAAAAATTTGTGGGAAAAGAAAAGTTGTGTTCGTGAAAAAAAAGAAGTTGGGCAAGCAAAGAAATTGTGGTGCATTATTTTGGAGGAAGTAGAAAAAACAGTGTGTGCGTCCAAGAAAAAAAAAGGAGATAGTCGTGGAAGGATAGTCGTGGAGATTAAACTGTTTGTGGTGAGCCAAGAAGGCTCTGTTCGTGCACGGATAGTCGTCGAGTTTAAAAGAAATTGTTGTTGGTGAAAAAAAAAATGGGAATTGCGTTGGTTGGAGCTCTGCTGATTTCGTTGCCTAAAAAAATTGAGCAACAGGTGTGTTTTGTGTGCTATTCAACATGGCGATTGCAATTAAGTCTTTGCTAAATTGGTAATGCCTGGAGTTAGTAGTTCTTGTGGTTCTGTGACATTGACTAGTTGCGACATAGAGGACAAATTTTCTGATGAAACTAGAAGACTCGGAAAAATTGAGGTGGAAAATTTATCACTGTCCGATTATAGTCAAGATTCCAAGTTTCATGGTGAATGCTATAGATTGTCAAGAATCAAGGTTGAAGAATTATTTTCTCAGGAGGAGGAAAAAGAAGAGTTCGTGGTTCAAGAAAATAATCTTTCTTTTGAGGGAGACAATGAAGGTGAACAAGTAGTTGAACAAGTGGAAGAGAAGATTTTTGCAGAAGATTCTTTGTTCAAGGGAGACAAATTGGCAAAGCTTGAACAAAAAAAGGAGAGAAAGCAAAAAGAAGCTGAAGGGAAGGAAGTTGAAGTAATTAATTTTATCTATGGTGAGAAAATTAATTTTATTGGTGTGGATCAATTTTTCTTAACCAAGGATGTGAACAATATTTTTATAAGCAACTTTGTTAAGAGTGTTCTTGGAAGCAACAAAGAATGGGAGAGTGTCCTTGGTAATAGTGAAGGATGGAAGACCATACAAGATTTATTTGGCAAGCAAGTTGAAACATAGAATAAGCATTTGAAACAAAGCATGAGATATGGAAAGGAGGTGAAGCTGAAGGTTTGGTTCGATTCAAGGAAGAAGTTACTGTTCGAAGTAATGTTCGAGTTAGTCACTGCAACAACAATGGCACTGAAGATACTTGCGATTGATGGCATTGGGTAGAATCATGTTTGTATTGTATGCTTAGTTTAAGGGAGACATTGTTGGGTATTAAACTAAGCCTAATTAGTTTGAATTTAACAGTCTTTATATTATTGGGTTTTAAGAGTCCAAGTCCGGTACGGTTTAAGAGTCAGTTTTGTCCGTTAAGTCAGAGTCTGTTATAATTAGATATGTCAGGGTTTTATTATTATGTGTAGCACATTAAGAGTTGTGAGTGTGGCTACCGTGAGGGGCACCGAGGTGTCGCCTAAGTTTCAAATTAAATAATAAAGTTTGTATGTTGAGTGAATTTCTTATATTCTACAACTTATGTACTAGATTCTGTGTTTTTTTGGTAAATTGAACAAATTACAATTATTAGAATAAATCTAGGCTTAATTTCTACCTTTAAACAAACATGAGCATTACCTAAAATATTAAATAAAAATTTCTTTCTAATTAACCTTAAAAGAGAAAAAAAAAGCTCATAGGAATTTAATTCCACAAAATTATATCTTTGTCTATATCTATAACTATATCAATACTCTATATAGTATCAATAATAGCAAGACCTTTCCAAATTGAAAAACTAAAATACCCTTGTTTAATATTATATTAATAATAACAAATAATGAGTGATACGTCATACACTATTGAATGACATGTAGTCTATTAAGAGGGAGCAAATTAAAAGAATTAACTTCATTATTAAATATATAATTTAGAGGTTGGCAATGATGGGGGTGAATCAGTAAACTTTGAACCAGTTATGTATTAGATTCTGTGTTTTTTTTGGTAAATTGAACAAATTACGATTACTAGAATAAATCTTGGCTTAATTTCTACCTTTAAACAAACGTGAGCATTACCTAAAATATTAAATAAAAATTTCTTTCTAATTAACCTTAAAAGAGAAAAAAAGCTCCTAGGAATTTAATTCCACAAAAATATATTAAAAAAATATCTCGTATCATCATATTGCTTGGATCTCACTTGTACATCAGCATTAAATTAATTAAAGGCACAAAAGTCCATTTAAAATTACTTTCGACTGCACAACAAACTTAATACACTTAATTTAATTAATTTAACGGTAAAAAATTGGATGTTTACACAATTCAAATAGGTGTTATTCTACAGGAGAGTGTATTACTTAGGCAAGACACTATTACATTTCATGTTTAAACTGTTAAATATTTAGTGTTAGTATTATTATAAGGGTATGATTAGATAAACAATGACGTAACCAAACAACTCGTGAATAATGCACGTACGACTAGTAGAATAGATAAGCAATGACGTCGCTAAATAATTCCTAAATAACACGACTAATCTTTCTAATTAGTGATTTAAAAAGTAAATCATGATCAAAACTAATCTCTCTCTATCTTCAATAGGTGATTAAGGAGATTTAATTACAAAATAGAAATTGGGTCATTATAAAAGTAATGCTGCATTATATGGAAAGAAAATCAACTTGATATAATACATAAATTGTTTTAGAGTATTTATTTAGTGGAGTTATTCAACTATTTATACATTCAGTCAAAGATGCATCTTATCTTATGTACCTATCCCTTACCTTTTTTTCTATACGACTCTTCTCTTTTAGGTGAAAGTCTTTTCACCGTCATATCTTTTCGAAATAGTTTCGAAACAATCAAGGAGAAGCAAATGATATATATGGAGAATATTGATAAAGAAGATAATAAGTTGATTACTCTCTCAAAGCGAAGGTCTGGCCTGTTCAATGTGGGTTGGTTTATTTGCCATTTCCACCATTGAATATATGGCTAACCGCTTTCTAGGTTGGCAACCATGGGCAAGAATCAAGCGAGTACATTCTATTGTCATGGCCCATCACAAAGTAAAGATCAATGACTCCTGACAATATATTGAGTTGGTTGGTAGTCTTGAGGATGAGAAGGAAAAGATCTACAAGGAAAGCTCAAAAGGAAAAGAACTATAAATGAAGAAATATTAGACAGATACTTCCTCTTTGGTGAATGACAAAAATTTGATGTCATTTGTTAGTTTATTTTTTTTTCAACAATTTGTCTTAATAATTTCCCATGTTTCAATCGAAAATCTGTGGTAGAAGTTAGTTGTAAATTTGTCATGTAGCTCTCTGCCAAAATAAAGCAATTTTTCATTATTAAAAAAATATATTGATGTGTTTTCAATTTGGAATTTTTTTGCGCACGGATGGAAGTTGAAAGAATTAATTTAAGAGGGTGGGACTTGAGGCTCACCTTCGATCTCGAATAGAATAAGAAAAGAAAATATCTCCTCTAAAATTTATCATGATGTCAATCTATTGATAAATGGAAAAAATAAAAATACAGAAGAAAACAATGCCAATCATAATTAACAGTAATTATAAAAATTATTATTCTAGGCTAGGTATGGAAAACTATCTGGTTGTGAAGCTAAGACCTTTGCTTAGTGTTTCCTCATATAAAAAGGAATTTTCGCATTAAATTGTATTATGATTTTTTTTTTGGTATAGGAAGAAAAGTAAAGTAGATTACATCAAAAATTCGTGCAAAACTTGCGCCCCAGAGGCATCCAGCAAAAGCTGGTTCATACAGTGTTCTGGAGGTGTATGAAGTGGAACTGATGCATAGTCAAGGGAGAGATTGGTTTTATCTAGCAAGTTAGCTACTAAGTTAGCCTCCCGACATCCATGGTGGATAATGACGGTCCAAGGTCGGTTTAGCATCTCACGAACACACTCCATCAAAGGAACTCTATCAATGCGAGAAGGTGCACTAGGGGTAAGGAGAGAGACGACCTCTTGGCTTTCAACCTCGAATTCGACCCTAGGAAATTGGGAACTCCATGCAAGACAGAGGCCATCATAGACAGCCCATAACTCAGCTACAAATGGAGTACAGGGTTGGAGTCGATGAGTAAAACCCCAATCTCCATTTTCCTTCCGAAGAGAAAAACACACCACCTCCACCTACACGACCCGAGCGGCAGCAAACAGCTCCATCTGTATTAATCTTCATCCATCCAGCATCAAGGGGCTTCCACCCAACAAAAATCTTGCGCCTGGGAGTGACCAAATTAGTTGACGATGACAGAGTCTTCTCACGCCACACTTGATAAGTATATGTCAGGATACGCTTCACTAAGCTTGATGGGTTTTCCTGTCCAGCCAGATTCTGAAACACCAGTTCATTCCGAGACTTCCAAAGGATCCATGCCCAACACCAAACAAGAGGTTCCAATGGCATCGGGAAGCGCACTCTGTAGGCGGCTTAAGTGCTGTGGTGATCCACTCCACAGTAGACCCACCTTCAAAAGAAGAGGACCAAGCATTAGGATGGAAAAGTAACTTCCAAACAGAATGGGCAAAGGTGCAGTCATGCAGAGTGTGAAGTCTTGATTCCGAGTCCTGGAGACAACGTGGGCAGGTAGCATCAGAAGCCATGTGACGATGCACCCTGGTTGCGTTAGTTAGTGAAGCATCATGAGCCAGTTGCCACAGAAAAGTTCTAATTCTCGGGAGGCCTTTCCTTCTCCATAGAGCCTTCCAAAGGTCAGAGTGTAATGTAGGTTGTGCACTATGAACAAGCTAATACGCCGTCTTAATAGTGCATTCCCCTGAACTGGTGTGCTCCCAAATCGGTACATCATCATCACTAGTGGAAAGAGGGACTGGAGAGAGGGCCAGAACCCCCAAACAGGTAGGGAGAAGGTAATCTTAGGGCTGCAAAGTCACAATCGCCATAGGGAGTAACGTAGGAAGCTACAGTTCTATGAAGATGCTCCGTGGGGATGGGGTGAAGGGCTTGGGATTGGGGATCCCCACTGCCACCCAGCTAGTTGCCAGTCCAAAAACACATGTTAGCCCCATTTCCCACCAGCCAAAAGGTGCCCTTTTGTAGTGTGGGCCAAGCCTTACAGATGACACTCCAGACATGTGAGCTTCGTCTCCCATAAACCATCTTGGGAAGGAAATAGGTCCCGGCCCCATACTTGGATTTCAACAACCTAATCCAAAGAAGATCAAGACTAGTAAAAAACTTGCAGGCAAGCTTAATTAGTTAAGCCTCATTCGCTTGGTGCATATTCCGCAGACCCAGCCCTCCCTTGTCTTTTGGTTCACAGACTCTCTCCCAAATAACAAGCGATGGCTTCTTATTGTCCTTCGTTGAACCCATAGGAATTGGCGAGATCCTTTATCTGCCTCATCACAGATTAATGCTGGAAGTGAAAGCATTTGCATAGAGTAAGAGCGAATAGCCTGCAAAATAGACTTGGTTAGTGTAAGCCTGCCTGCAAAAGAAAGAGTTTGAATTTTCCAGCTCTGAAGTTCCTCCTCAATCTTATTAGTAATATCCCGAAATAGACTAGTGCTTGTCCTGCCATGAATAAGAGGGATGCCCAGGTACTTCCCTAGATTATGTGTCTGAGGGGTACCACAGGTCTGGCTAATAGTAGTTGCCAGGCTATTAGATACATTCTTAGAGAAATAGATATAAGACTTAGGCCGGCTAATACGCTGTCCCGAACTAATGCAAAAATCCTCCAAACATTATGTCACTACAAGAGCTTGCTCCACAGACAATTCTGCAAAGAGAACAAGATCGTCAGCAAAGAAAATATGAGAGACGGGAGGGCTATGACTCTTAGGTTTAAAGGGTTGCCAAGTATGAGAATCAACTTTAGCACAATTATATTGTGATAGTCTTTCTAGACAAGAAGAAAGAGGATCTCCCTGTTGAAGCCCACAAGAGGGCCTGAAGACTCTTGTCATCTCGCCATTCTAAAGGACTTGCTTGGAACTGGAGAAAATACAGCAGAGAATGAGGTTAACGAAGTCAGACGGTAGCCCAAGGTCGTGAAGAGTATCTTGGACAAAATCCCATCGGATCGTATCATAGGCCTTCTCCAGTTCATTCTTGAACGCCATATACTTCTTTCCGTCCTTCTTGATGTGCATGGAGTGGATCACTTCCTGTACTACAATGACATTATCCATAATCTGTCTACCTGGAACAAAGAAGGACTGAAATGGAAGTACAAGAGAACTCATCAAAGATTTAAGGCGATTGATAATAACCTTAGCAAGAAGTTTTTATGTAACATTGCATAAACTAATCGAGTGAAACTGTGAAAAAAGCTCATGAGAGGATATTTTTAGGATGAGGACCAACAGAGTCCTGTTCATGGATATGCCAATAGTACCTTGCTGAAGTGCAGTATTAACAAACCCAACCAAGCTGTCCTTAACAATGTCCCAGCGTTGTTGGAAAAGACTGTTGGAAAGCCATCCACGGCTGGAGCTTTATATGGCTTCATATCCTTCAAAGCCTTATGCACTTCGTCTACTAGGGTAGGGAGGTAAAGGGAGGCCAGAGAGGCTGGGAATGGGTGGGAATTCCCCTCGCCAAGCATAGGTAGGTACAGTCGTAGTCTCTAAAGCAAATAAGTCACTGAAATAGTCTATAGCAGCTTCACACAAAGAAGGCTGATCAAAGCACCAATAATTACCAATTTTAAGCCCATAAATGCGGTTCCTTTGGTGGCCAATGATAGTAGATGTATGGAAATAGGAAGTGTTCCTGTCACCATACTGAATCCACTTACTCCTAGACTTCTAGTACCGAAGGGGCTCCTCCTGAAGTAGGACATTATCATATTCCTCCTTGAGTTGCTTTCGAAGTACTACCATGGAAGAGCTACACCACCCTGTATCTTTGGCTCGCTGAATCCCTGGCAATACGTCGAAGATGTTTAGTTTTCTTCTACAAAATATTACCAAAGACCTTTCGGTTCCATATACCAAGAGTATGCGCAAGGTGCGCTGTGGTGGAGGTGAGCGGGTGGTCAGACTTCCAACTGCCTGCAATGAGCTCCCGAAAATTCTTGTGCGTAGTCCAGGCGACATGGTACCAAAAAGGTTTTTGCCTGCCCTGAGGTATGAATTAGTTAGATTAACAACAAGAGGCGAGTGATCTGCTTTGGTCCGTGGGAGATGTAAGTATAGAAGCATCAGGGAAAGCCACACGCCTTGCTGAGTTGGATAACGCTCGATCCAAACGCTTCCTGGCCCTTCCTCTCTCCCATGTAAAAATGAAACCTGAAAAACCAAGATGCAAGAGATTACAGTGGTCAATAAAATTAACAAATTTCCTACTAACAGGAGAACTGGAAATGGGGACCCTCTGGCGTTCTGCAGGATTAGCTATGACGTTAAAATCTCCTGCTAAGAGCCAAGGGTGAGACATGGTGGATGCGATTTGGCTCAGGGCATGCCATAGAGTTCCCTCATAGCTGCCCTAGGACTGGCATAAATTAAACGTAAAAAACCATGGGAGAGCAGCTGGTGCATGAATTGACATATGAACAAACTACCGTTCACTATTGAGAATGTCCACCATGACCATATTTTGTTGCCAAAGTACCCAAATTCCACCTGAAAAGTCAATGGGGTTAACAAAAGCATAACCATCAAAATTTAAAGCTTGAAAAAAATTTGCCACCCTCGCAAACTCAACCCATGTCTCCAAAAGTACCAGGATACTGGGATTGTGAGAGCGTACCAACTCTATAACTGACATGCAAAATTTGGCACTACCCGCACCTTGACAACTCTACACAATTATTTTATTTAAGTTATTGGATAATGACACCCATGATGGGGATCTTTAGTGATAAGATCTCATCTGGATGGGTTTATCTGGTGTAATTCAAATCCTAGTCTGTTATGGGTAACAGATAGAGTGAGGATTTAAAGGGTGTGGAGATAATATAGGTATTATCTCCACAGTGTTTCAAAAGTCCCAAACTCTGTTATAAATACAAGAGTTGTGTATTGGGTCTTGAGGAGAGAAAAAGAAGAGACTGAATGTTTCTAACGTGAGACAAGAGACACTACCCTGTTCCCAGATAATCAAAGAACCCTCACTGAAAAGAAATAAACACATAGGCATTTAGGTTGTGATCAGTGGGTTTCTTCCTAGTGATTAAACCCCAGATCAACTGCTGTGGACATTGAAGAAGGCAGAAAAGGCAGGAATTAATCATCTATAGGCTCCATTGAATTTAGAAGGTTGCTGTTCTAAATTCTATTTAATAATTTCCGCTGTGCACATATTTATTTGTTAAATATGATCCATAAAAATTCCAACATTGGTAGCGGAGCCTAGGTTGTAATTCCTATTATGATGTTGTTCTACTGGCATGAGATTTAAAAGGATAATCGATAGAAAATATGGCATGCGACCTAAGAAACAAACTGCTTTGTCAATTGTATGTTTGTTAGCCATATGCCATATTATATCACGTTAATCGATGCCATTGAGAATCGGTATGCCATGTCTTTCTATGTGATGCCATGGTTCAATGCTATATGTGCCAACATGTTCTGTTGTATACCATGTACCAAGTATGCGATTAATATGCTATGTGCATATACAATTATTAATCTGGGTAATTTGCTATGCCATGCTGTATAACATACTTTTATACCATTTAATCGATAAACTATGTGTATGTGGTATGCCAGAACGACATGTTTAGATGCCATGATAAAGAAATATTCAATTGTTGATACATCCACCTGGTATGCCATTAACGACGTGTTTTAGAGATGCCATGCCTGTACCCTTTTTATTTGAATATGATAAAACAGTAAGTTTTATGCATGCCAATTAATTTTCGGTACATGATGATGATTAGATTTGGGGTTGTACATGTTGTTAATTGAAAAACCATGCTGGATTGTTGTTTGAACCGTGAACCCCTTGGACCCGAAACATCCAAATCTGGGTCTGCCCAGAACCACCATGTGTTTGGTGGGTTCTAGTCTGCCCAGGAAGCGGCGACAGCTGCTCGTGGTGGCGGTTGGGACGGCGTACGTCGCTGCGTCCACCAGTCCCACGCGGCGGCAGTGGTCGTGCTCCCTCTAGTCGGCGGCGTGGAGGCAGAGGAGGCCGCGGTTTCTCCCGAGCGTGGCTGTGTGCTGCGAGGCCCCTCTCCACCTTCGTCGTCTTCGGCGACGGCCACAGCTCCTCCCTGTGTGGTATGCGAGCCGCGGGCCGAAGCTGGAGATGGGGGATCTGGACGGAGAAGTCGTCGCCGGGAGGTCGAGCAGGAGCGGGTCGTGGTGGTTCGAGCGGCGGCCTTTGTGGTTGCTGCTCCCGCCTCGATCTGCTACTGCGGCCTCCGTCGTCATGGATGATGGCGGCAGTGGCGTCCTTCGTGGTGGCCGGGGCTGTCTTCTCCGGCGGCGGACGGCGTGGCTCCGGCGAGGCCTCCTTCTTTGTGAAGGAGATGATGCCTCGGGTCTGCCTCACACCTATTTTTTTCTGTTTTCTTTGGAAATGAAAAATAGGGGAAAATGGGATGGGCTTATCGGGTTGAGCCTGTCCATGGGCTCATGTGTTGGGCTCACTGGACAGGCTACTTGGTCTGCGGGTTTGGGCCGATTCTTTTGGCTCACTAGGTTGGTTTCTGGACCCGCGGGTTTTAAGCCAACTTGTTTGGCATGATGGGCCTATTTTGTTGGGCTCGTCTGGGTTGGATTAATTGGGTTATTTTGGATTAAGTAATCATTTTTGGCCTGATTATCTATTTGGACTTAGTGTTCTTTTGGGTTCATTGTTCATTTAACTATGTGTTAAATAATTTAACTATGTGTTAAATTCAAATTAAAAAAAAAAGATGTGCATGATTGAATTATTTGTTAATTATGTATTTGTGCACATAAAGTTTTTTTTAATTTAGCATAATTGATTGTTATTATTATCTAACTTTGTGTTGGTAATAAATGGGTGATGACATTCAATTATGAAAATAATTATGTGTTAATTATTTTAATTCTCACTTTGAATAAATTTGGAGTATTTATTTTAGTGGGAGTGAATGCTTTATATGAATAAATATTTTTGAAATAGTTATTTATTTTTCTAGGCATAGATGATGATGCACTTTGATGGGTATTCGATTTTATGCTTAGGAAAAATGTTAGTTATTTATTATATTTAATGTAAAGCATATTGTCCTTGTATACATGATGAGGCATTTAATCCTGTGTGGATTTTTACATGAATTGATTGTGTTATTTATCGATGTACAATTGGCTAATTAATTGTGACTTGTAGATGGCTGCTTCCACTAAAGGGATTGTTGCTGAGCTAAACAAAAATGAGAAGCTCAATGGCGACAATTATGAAGTATGGAGCATGAAAATCCAGTATGTTCTGGAGGAACAAGATGTTCTCGATGCTCTGGAAACCGAGATGGTTGAGCCTGAGGAAGGAAACACAGCCCAGCATAGGAGAGAGAGAGACCTCTACCTTGTGTGGAAGAGGAAGAACTCTCTCGCCCGCATTACCATGCTAAGTAGCATGGAAAATGACCTTATGCGCACTTACAATAAGTTGTCGAGTGCTAAGGACATTTGGGCTGCCCTTAAGGCAAAGTTTGGTGGTGTGTCCTTAACCAAACTGAGGCAGTTGACAGTCAAGTTTGACAGCTATAAAAAGCATCCAAATCGCAATATGAGACAACATTTGAGGGATATGTCAAACATGATCAGTGAGTTAAGTGATGCTGGTCATGAACTCACTGAAGAACAAAAGGTTCAAGCTGTCATCCGCTCTTTGCCGAGTTCTTGGGACTATATGAAAGTCCAGTTGACCCACAACTTTAATATTACTACCTTTGACGATGTGGTTCGTCATTTGGAGCTTGAGGAAGAGCGCCTTGGGGCCTCTAAAGAACCTCCTCAGAGCAATGCCTTTGTGGCTGAAGGTAGTAAGAATAATAAACGCAAGAAGGGTCAAAAGAACAAGAAAAGAAAGAAGGCAAAGCAGGCTCAGAAGAAACCTTCTGTTGAAGGAAAAGTCCCTCAACAGAAAAAGAACAAAAACAAGAACCAGTTAAAATGTTATAACTGTGGCCAAATGGGGCATTTTGCTGCTGAGTGCACAGAGCCCAAGAAGGTATGTTCCTTCAATAATATTGTCAGTTCTAGTTTTGTTACTAGTTCTGCTTTATTAACTGAATCAACTTTCATGTGGATTGTAGATTCGGGGGCCACAGACCACATAAGCAATGATCGAGGATCATTTGTGGACTATCGTCGTATTTCGAGTGGATCGAAGTGGATTCATGTGGGAAATAACTCCAAGCTGGAAGTTAAAGGTTTGGGCACTTGCCAACTGAGGTTGACTGGTGGTCAGACTTTGGACCTACATGATGTACTCTACGTTCCAGAGATGCGGCGAAATCTTGTTTCTGTTTCTGTTTTATCTAAACAAGGTTTCTTATTCAATTTTCATAAAGTTGGTTTGGACTTGTTCTATGGGACTGTACTTTATGGTTTTGGTTTCTGGATGAATGGTCTTATTGTTTTGGATGTTGAAAACTTTTCTAATAAATCCAATTTTTCCCTTTTTACATCCTCCAGTAATGTGAACGATGATGTGAACGTGTGGCATTCAAGGCTTGGCCATGTGGGCCAGCAAAGAATGAATCGCCTCGCGAAAGAGGGCCTTATGGGCTCGATTGACAAGGTAGAACTTCCTGTGTGTGAGTTCTGCCTTGCGGGAAAAATGGCAAGAAAACCATTCAGAAAAGCAACGAGAGCAGATCAACCGTTGCAGTTAATACATTCTGACATCTGTGGTCCAATGAATGTGAGGGCAAGGCATGGTGCCTATTATTTCATCACTTTCATTGATGATTTCACGCGCTACGGTTATGTCTATTTGATTTCCCACAAATCTGAGGCGTTGGACTGTTTCAGAAAGTTCATAAGCCTTGTGGAAAATCAACTTGATAAGCGTATCAAGGCATTAAGGACAGACCGAGGCCGTGAATATTTGTCTGATCAGTTCAAACAAATATGTGATGAAAAAGGAATTCTTAGGCAACTAACTATTCCTGGAACTCCACAACAAAATGGTGTTGCAGAAAGAAGAAATAGAACTCTTCTTGAGATGGTCAGATCCATGATGGCACAGGCTAAGTTGCCAGTCTCCTTTTGGGGAGATGCACTCTTAACTGCCACTCATGTACTGAACCTAGTGCCCTCAAAATCTGTAGCTTCTACACCTTATGAGTTATGGACAGGTAGGAAACCTGACTTAAGTTGGCTAAAGCCTTGGGGCTGTGCTGCTTATACCCATAACTCTTCCCACAGACATGGGAAATTGGGACCTAGAGGAAGTAAGAGTATTTTCATAAGATATTCAGAAAACTCTAAAGGTTATGTGTTCATTGGTGAACACGAGGGTGTAGGATATACAGAATTTGAATCACGAGATGTGACTTTCTTGGAGAATGAGTTTCCAAGAAGAGGTGATACAGGACCTGATCAATCTCTTTTTGAGATGTGTGATCAGGCAGGACAAGATGATGCAAGCCAATTGAGTATTGGTGAATCTGACATACATCAGAATCTTGATCCTAGTGGGAGTAATCTGGACAGTAGTGGAACTGCATCACTACACCCAGAGCCTCGAAGAAGTGAGCGTGGTAATGTTCCACGACGTCACTTTGAGATCGAGGGTGTCGATGATGTGCATCGGCAAGCCTTCATTGTAGAACCTCTTGATGAAGAGGAACCCAAAAGCTACAATGAGGCTGTCTCCTGTATTGCCAAGACAGAATGGATTAAAGCAATGGATGAAGAGCTTAGCTCCATGCATTCTAACCATGTTTGGGAATTGGTAGATTTACCGAAGGGACGAAAGGCTATTGGGAACAAGTGGGTTCTCAAAATCAAGCGAAATGCTGATGGGTCAATCGATAGATATAAGGCACGTCTAGTAGCCAAGGGTTACACACAACAGGAAGGGATAGATTATGAGGAAACTTTCTCTCCTGTTGTGAGATTTGCATCTATTCGATTGATCTTAGCCATTGTGGCAGATCTTGATCTCGAGTTACATCAGATGGATGTAAAAACAGCATTCCTTAACGGAAATCTAGAAGAGGAAATTTACATGCAACAACCTGTGGGTTTTGCTGTAAAAGGCCAGGAACACAAAGTGTGTAGGCTGATGAGATCCATTTATGGACTCAAACAATCTTCTAGACAATGGTACTTAAGGTTTCATGAAGCCATCACATCCTTCATGTTTGTCATGATAGATGAGGACCATTGTGTGTATGTTAAGAGATCTGGGGATCATTTTGTGGTCTTGTCACTCTATGTCGACGACATACTGTTGGCTGGAAATAATAAAGATTTCCTAGTATCCATAAAGGCTTGGTTGTCCTCCAACTTTGAGATGAAGGACATGGGTGAAGCTGCATACATTCTAGGGGTTAAGATCCTTAGAGATCGATCCAAAAGATTATTGTCTCTTTCTCAAGAGCATTACATCAAGAAAATTTTGGAACGATTTCGTATGCAGGATTCAAAGCCTATGAATACACCTATTGCCAAAGGCAATAATCTAAGCCAACAGATGTGTCCCCAAACTCGGGAAGAAAAGGAACATATGGCTAATGTGCCATATGCTAGTGCTGTCGGGAGTCTAATGTACACTATGTTGTGTACTAGACCAGATATTTGTTATGCTGTTGGAATGGTAAGTAGATACCAATCCAATCCCGGGCGGGAGCACTGGACAGCAGTCAAAAGAATACTTCGGTATTTGAAGGGCACAATGGACTATACTTTAAGTTTTCAAGGGGATGGGTTCTGCTTGAAAGCTTATACAGATGCCGATTGGGGAGGAGATTTAGACCAGAGAAAGTCTACCTCCGGCTATGTATTCTTACTAAGCAATGGTGCTATCTCATGGAGTAGTAAGAAACAGTCTTGCATAGCCTTGTCAACGATGGAGGCAGAGTTTGTAGCCTTGTCATCGGCGGTACAGGAGGCTGTATGGCTGAGACGTTTTCTCAGTCATTTAGGTGTTATGCAAGGGGCTGTGTCTCCATTGACTGTCTATTGTGATAGTCAAGCAGCTATTGCATACACTAAAGACCCTAAGTACCATGGGAAGACAAAACACATTGATATCAGATACAATTATGTTAGGGACATGGTTTCATGTAAAGAAGTGAACATAGAGTACATTCCTACTGGTGACATGTTAGCTGATTCATTCACCAAACCTATCTCTACAGCTTCTTTTGTTAAGCATATGGGACTGACAGGTTTACGTAGGATGTGATTTTAACTATTTTTGTTGTTTTTTCCCTTGACTGTATGTTCATTATAAAATTCTTGGTTTTATTCAAATGCCTATTATTGTATAATTATTCATGTATACAAGGATGCATGTTTTTGTAACATGCATATGTATATGTTGAGAGCATATGTAGGGATGAAGGACTTGGTGTCTTTGTCATCCAAAAGATATGTCTAACAGACAGGTTAGCTCTCTCACACGAGTAACCATCTCTATGACTGGGTGTCATAGGGGTAAGACAGTTTTAAGTCAAGAATGGGGTGAGTTCCTATTCCGTAAGAGCCTGACTTAAAACAATTTTGTCGCCTTGATATTATTCAAGATGAGGTCAATCATGTTTGACTGGAGATGAAACTAAGTAATGTTTTATCTTGTCTGTTCAAAAGCTAGGTAGGGTCCGGTTTGGGATATGGTAGAGTGATGGACCCAAGTCAAACACTAGGTGTGTTTGGACTGTTACCTACACAGTATTATTAAATGACGTATGCTCCAACAAGGGATGGAGAAAACAATACTGTGACGCATGAATTCATACCATGTGTGCTAGTGACCATACAAGGAGTAGGAAAAAGATCTCGTTTTTCTACTGTGTGAGCCTTGAGAAATTTTTAATTTCTCACAAGTTCCCTTATCGACCTTTTACTATTACTTGAAATCTTAATTTAGTGTTGCTATCTTGGCTGTACTCATAACGATCATGAGTGATACGACCTAACAGGGTATGTCAGAAAAGCGACTAAGTTAAGAAGTAAAGTTCTAAGTAAAAAGCAAGATCATTAAGTATTGTATTTTTCTTGGTATTCGCAAAACGGCCGTTTATGTTTTTATGTAAAACATAATTGTGAATACACGTTGAGACTGAGGTCTAGGGGTCTCTTTAAATACAATTAAATGATTCTGGGGAACTTACATATCTACTCTACTTGAGCTGTTGTATACTCTTAACAGATGTACAACGAGGAGCTCTTACTGGTATGTTGGTCACATGACCTATTTGCCTGGTATGAAAGTTATTTCTTTGAGCCCAGATGGTTATGTCCATCATGTGTGAGTGGGAGATATTGGATAATGACACCCATGATGGGGATCTTTAGTGATAAGATCTCATCTGGATGGGTTTATCTGGTGTAATTCAAATCCTAGTCTGTTATGGGTAACAGATAGAGTGAGGATTTAAAGGGTGTGGAGATAATATAGGTATTATCTCCACAGTGTTTCAAAAGTCCCAAACTCTGTTATAAATACAAGAGTTGTGTATTGGGTCTGAAGGAGAGAAAAAGAAGAGACTGAATGTTTCTAACGTGAGACAAAAGACACTACCCTGTTCCCAGATAATCAAAGAACCCTCACTGAAAAGAAATAAACACATAGGCATTTAGGTTGTGATCAGTGGGTTTCTTCCTAGTGATTAAACCCCAGATCAACTGCTGTGGACATTGAAGAAGGCAGGAAAGGCAGGAATTAATCATCTACAGGCTTCATTGAATTTAGAAGGTTGGTGTTCTAAATTCTATTTAATAATTTCCGCTGTGCACATATTTATTTGTTAAATATGATCCATAAAATTCCAACATAAGTCCATAAAATAATCATATATAAAGGAAAAGGATACAAATCATCCACTAGTCAAGGGGTCAAGCTTCTGATACATTAGTATCAGTATTAATCTCGTCCAAAGCTCCTTTATTTTCCATAGGAGCAACAACTGTTAAAGAGTGGGAAGTACCATTAATAGAGTTTATTACATTAGATGGCATGACCATATGTCCCAAACTTGTATCAAATGCAGTATCCATACTATTAGACTTAGAGGGATTTAGGAAAATCATTTCAAGGAGGCGGGTGAAAAAATTTTCGGCGGGGAAGGGTGAGACAGTGGCAGTAAGTCAGGGGAAAAGGCAGGTGAGGGTCAGGATCTTGGGGAGGTTTTGTTCACGTGTAAAAGGCAAAGGCTTTTTAATTTTCCTATTAGTTCGGCTTGATTTGGCCTTGAGGTACATGGATATTTCTTGCATGGGCATAGGGCTTGGCATGGGCTTATTTGAGGGGGAGATCACGAGGATAAGCAGGGTAGTGACAGGTTGGGAAATTTGTGGTGGTAGTGCAGGGTTAGGTTTCTCTAGGTCAATCAGTGTAGAGGACTCTCCATGGGTGGTGGCGTGTGTAGGCAGTGGTTTAATAAAACTTGTTGAAGTAGAGGATGGAGATGAGGAGGGATGAGAAGATTGAGTAGTTTATTTCGGTCTGGTTTTCTTCAACCCCGAATTGTGGGGAGGAATTTCCGGGTTAGATTGTCTCAGTCCCGAAGTCGACGCAATCCCTTGGAGTCCACTACTGATATTCTTACCCAATGGGGGTGCCGTGATTAGGGACGACGCCGGCTCCTTAACCTGTGGGAATGGTCTTTCAACAGTCATATAATAAGTTAAAACATCAAACCTGGTGTGAATACCCAAATTTGACCTACGAATTTTCTACTAGAATTAGATTTTAAACATACTTGAACCTGGAATTGATGAGATGATTCAATCTTAGGATTAAGACATGTCATGAATTTAACTTAGTAGAGATGATGTATTTTGGTAATTTAGACCTTCATGCATTTGAACTCTAGGATTAATGAGATGATTTAATCTTGGAATAAAATATATAATAAGGTTTATTTAGGCTGGAATATGTCACTTGGGCCTTTTATCTATTCCTTAATCCAATTATATTGAAATGATTTATTCTTAGGTTAAGAATGGGTTTAAGGGCCCAAGTTAATTCTCCAAAGTTTGATTAGCCCATTAACACAATTCTTGCAGAGTAATCTTAGCTCTGATTTTCGTGGAAAGTCAGAGTTAAATCATCATTTAAGTAGACATTGTGTTTTTGGTAATTTTGCTTAATAATGGGTGTCAATGTGTAATCAATTAGTCTTGGAATGATTTATGGAAGTGGTGATCAAGTAATTGAGTGATTCTGGGTTGATTAGGGGTTAATTATGCGGTAGGATTAAATTAGAGCTGAATTAGGGAGACTGGGGGTCAAAAAAGAAAAGAACGAGTGACACGCGAGGTGACCGGCGGTCCTCTCGCAACGACCGCCAGGTGCTAGCGATAACCCTCACATGACCGCCGGCACTGGTAGTCATCCAAAGGTTGACCACCGCTGCCGGCGGTTAAAGGTGCCCAGAACCTCCGATTTTTTCCAATTTTGTTTCTAATTCGATTCTACGCGGTTTTGGACCACATTTTCGGGCATAATCTTCACCATTAAGCACGTCCATGCCCAGAACACTATAAATAGGACCCCTCACACACATTTCAAGGGACACAATTTTTCTCACATATACACCCATAAGCCTTGAGTGCTTGGAGAAACTCTACTTCTCCAAGTCTAGAGATACATTCCTAAGCACAAACTCTGGAGGAGTTTCGTGCGAGGCATCAGCAGTAGTCTACCAAGGAGGAATTAAGAGCAGGACCATCCATTGAGCTTAGAAGTGGCAAGAAGGTGGGTGTAGAACTCAACCCATTGCAAGGAGCTAGAGTAAGGCTACAAGAGGTAACACTAAACTCTTTTGATTGATTCTTGTTGATCACATGATGATGCTTTTGATGATGTAAGTAGCCGATTAGTGCCATGTTTAGAACTACGTGGCTTTGACCCCGGTCACTCGGGTACGTAGGTAGTCTCGGTTTTACAACGGGATGCAAGCCAAATCTTCTTCTTCTCCCCCATTCTTTTATTTTCCACACCTGCGCACCTGCACAAGGCACATTTATATTCATCAATTGCACAAAGTCTCGACCCAGCACGGATGGTGCCTAACACCTTCCCATCTGTTACGAACCCCCGATCCCATGTCTTTGGTTCGCCATAACCATGTAGCTAAAGGAGTCATCTAAAGGTTTTTCCCATTTGGCCTTAATAAAATTTGGGTGGCGACTCCATTGACATGGGATTGACCCGAAGAAGAAGATGTAAGGAAAGAGGTGAATAGGCCCAAGTGATTTTGGGTCGGGTATTCACAGTTGGCTACTCCGCTAAGGAAGTAGTGGGTTCAAGACACTTTGTGCGATTGTAGAATCTTGTGTGCCTTTTACTTGTCATCATAAGTGCCTTGCATTCATGATGATTGATGAGAAGCCTTTACCGTAAGAGGGCGAGGGAATCCAAGTCCACCACAATGCTTTCTTTAAGCGATGGCGGCTTGAGTGAATCCGTTTCATGATGTTTAGCAATGATGAGGATTAATGGGCCTTGGACCTCACGCGATATCCATTATCACATGTGAGTAGGTCTATCTATTCCCTAGCGGCAATCTTTTGGCCCCCAACCAGCTGCATACATTGAGCTTCCCATGCATTATGAATCAATAAGTGGTACGTGCATTTGTCTGATTTATTGTTGTGAACTCGAGTAAATGTGATTAGTTTGCCCCTTATTCTTGCATACTCCGAACCTAATGAAATAATACATACTGGGAAGCCCATGGAATGCCGAGTCTCTGATTTTCGTACTTTAACTGCCAGGACGAAAAGAGTGAGGACAACAGTGCAAAGACAAATGTGGGTGAGGAATCCATGGAATTGTCGAAAGATCCAAAGGTCAGAGAAGCGCTGTTGGCTTTACAAAAAGGGAAGATGGTGTCACTTGGGAGTGATGGGGGACAAGTCTGAAAATCAAGCATTGCGAGTAAGGTGGTGGTCATTCAGGACGAGGACTCAGTGACACAGGAATTCAAGGGAGATGAGGAGAGAATTAAAAGAGTAGTAGAGTATTTGAAGACCATGAAGAGGAAGGAAGATGACTGGAACTTGGACTACATATCCCTGTTCCCTGGTGCCTGGCTGCCTGAAAAATTTAAGATGCCCGATATTGAGAAGTTCAACGAGACAGGATGTCCTGCAATCCACCTAAAGATCTATGTGAGGATGCTGCAGCCCATGGAGATAGGACCAAAGCTGATGGTTCAACTATTCCAAAGGACTTTGTCGGGGGAGGTGTTGAAGTGGTTCATGACCTTGGATGAAAGTAAGGTGAGTAAATGGGAAGACTTCTGCCGAGAGTTTGTAAACCAGTGCAGTTATAATACAGAAGTAGATGTCACCAAGAGGGACCTTGAGACAACCAAGAAGGAGGCTGAGGAGACCTTCTCTGCCTATATCTTGAGATGGCACGGTAAGGCATCATTGATGGTAAATAGGCCCACTGAAGAGGACCAAGTGCAAATGGTGATTAAGAATCTCCATCCAGCTTACTATGATCGCATGGTCGTAAACTACTATACAAACTTCAAGGCACTTATCGGGGCTGGGATACAATTGAAGGATGCTATCAGCTCTGGGAAAATCAAGTCCTCTGTGGATGCCCCTTCGTCCAGAGGAAACTTTAATGTGTCTCAAGGAAAAAGGTCTGTTGCGGTGAACCATGTTGCCATCTAGGCACCACTACAGATTGGATAAAAGCCCAGGGACTTTACTCCTCTCCCTATGTCCTTGGGGAAGATGCTCAAGAAATGCATGGAGAAGGGCTTGTTGCAGCCTTTGGATCTAAGGCCCGATCTGCCTCTTAGAGGAGACCCTAACAAGTTCTGTGAATTCCATCAGATGGCTGGGCATATTACTGATAATTGCCCCCGACTCCGCCACGAGATCCAGGATATGATAGAGAGGAATGAAATAATCGTACCCAAGAGCCCAACACCAAGCTTAATCCACTACCCTTGCACGAGGAGATTGATATGATAGGGGCAGAGCCCACATCTGAACTTGAATGCTTTGTACTTGACCTCAGTGAGTATGTAGATTCGAATGAGGAAGTTGATGTGATCACCAGATTCGGAAGGATAGCAAGGAGAGCTCCTCTTCGTTTAGATGAACTTGAAGAAACAACGGATCCTGAAGAAGATATGATAGTTAAGCAGCTGAAGAAGACTCCAGCAAACATTTCAATTTGGGGGCTACTGATGGCCTCACGTCTGCATTGGGGAGAAGGTCCTTCAAACCTTAAACAAAGCCCAGGTCCCTATTGACACTATACCAGAGACATTAGCCAACATGATAGCCTCTATGGAAACTGATAATCAAATATTCTTCTCCGATAAGGATTTGCTCCCGAGCAAGGAAATTCATGTTGAGACATTGTACATCACCATCCAATTCAAAGATAACCAAGTACCCTTGGTACTGATAGAAAATGAAACGGCTTTGAATGTATGTCCTTTGAAAACTGCGAGCTTGTTGGGATTTGTGGCTACAGATTTCTTGCCATCTCAAATAGTGGTAAGAGCATATGACAACGCTCGAAGGGAAGTTCTAGGGATGATAAAATTGGAAGTGGCAATCGGGCCTGCTCCTTTTGTGATAGAATTCCAAGTGCTTGACATCGCATCCAGCTTTAACTTACTTCTTGGGAGACTCTGGTTGCATCAAGCCCGAGATGTAGCGTCCACTTTGCATCAAATGCTGCGGCTTCCTTATCAAGGAGGGTTAGTCACGATCAAAGGGGAGACGATCGAGAAGAATATCAAGCCAGTATTCGGGATTGAAGGAGACGAGGAGGTGTCATTGTCAGGTTTTCTCTTTGAGTCCGTCGGTGCTATAATGACAGACAATCTAGTTTGCAAACCGCCTTATTACGACCCTTTCGGTAATGTTGCAGTCATAGGGATCATGGAAAAGATGAGGTATTTTCCAATCATGTGGTTGGGGAAGAGACAACAAGAGATATCAGTGACTCCCCTAATTTCAAAGGCCGCACCACTTTTTGGTCTGGGATACACTCCAACCTCAATGGAATTGGAGAAGCAAAGGGAGAAGAACCATGCTAGGGCATTAGTTCAGAGAAAGAAGCAAGAGTGGGACTTCCCCATGAACCCCTATTTGAAGACACTGAATGGCTATTTTATGAAAGAAGGGGAAGACTTTCCTTTTGTGGATTTCGTGAACCATGGGTATGCAGCGTCACAAAAGTTAGGAAGCCGGGATTTGAGCTATTCTTTGATTGTTATCCAGAAGAAGTGGAGGATCCAGAAGAAGGAGAAGAAAGGGGTGAAGAGGATGAAGATTTTGGCTGCAAAGATCTCTTTGATGAAGACGGGGCAATTTGAAGAGATGGGTGTTGGTCTACACTGGGTGCCTAGCTGATGAGTTTGAAATTTAGTCTAAAAAAATGCCGATAGGCGAGTCGTTGTCATGTTATGTTTCCAAATAAGTAAAGGCACTTTTTTTTTCATATGTGACTATCTTGGGAATTTCTTCATGCATACATGATACATATGAATATAATGAGCTGGACGAAACTCCCTAAAATCTATGGAAATTAATCCTAGGGCTAATACTAGTAAAAACGATGACATCGATTAAGTTCCCAAAAATTCCAATAGTCTAATTGACAAAGCATCAAGTCACCTTTGTCATCAAGCAACCCAAACAAGGGAAGGGCTTCCGGAAAGCATTCAATGAAAAGACCAATTGTGGAAGACCCCATGGTGAACGGCTCAAAAGAATATAACAAAACTACAAGGAAACCGGAGAAAGGGAACTTTTTGGGACTTACAAACAATGTAAAAAGAACTACGTGAACCTGATTTCATGAGCTTCTACAAAAACAAACTTAAAAAAAAAGAAAAAAAAAGAAAAAAGAAAATAATAACAAGCCATGAATACATAGGAAGCCCAAATTGGGTCCGGTTCCATTTTGTTAAGTAATAGTCCAAAGATTAACAAAACAGATAAGGGGAGTTTTGTTCACTCATTTATTCGCATGCATTATGAATGTAAAGAGATAATTGTTGAGATAGGACTCAATTCTTCTTGTGCTTCTTCCGGCTCGACTCGCCCTCCTCATCCTTGCGCTTTCTGATGGGATGTTCAGGAGACTCAAATCCTGGAGGCAGAGGTCCTTCTAGAAACGCCTCCCTTGAAAGACGCAAAGATCTCTCCGAAGCAGCCACATCTTTGTTCAACCATTCTAAGTAGGGCGTAGGAGGATGAATCTCAAAATGACTGTCGGTTGGTTCCCTTAAAGGCAATTCCCAACCTCCCTTGATAGCTTTCAGAGCAGCAGTTTTCATAGGACGGTGACCGGAATGGGGATATCAGATGGAATTGTTTGGTATGCCAAATTGCCTGAGTATCCTCCTTAGATAGTATGTGGACCTTTCTACACCTGGGAGTGATACCTAATCCTTGCACACAGAACGGATGACCACTTCTTCCATTCCGAGCCATCGACAGAACCACGTGACTTGCGGGGCTTCAAGATCCTTCATGTAGGTAATCCATCCTCGAACTGTACGGAAGAAAACGTTACAGCCCCGACTGACATAGTTTGTAGGATCAGCTCGAGGACGATCAATCAATATAAGGTGTCGACATAGCCATATCTGCAAGAAGAGGGGAGATCACTATAACAAAATGGGAAGGTGAAAAGGATAGTAATCAAAGAAAAGACGGTCGAATATATTCACCTGGAGTAAAAGAGGGGAACCAGTCAATGGGTCACTGTGATTGTCGGCCAGCGCATCCAAGCAGTGGAGGGTCTCGCCCAATATCACAGGGGTCAAGCTCTTTTCACAAAAAAGGCTAGCCACTAGCGCGCCAACTTGGAGAGGGCAAACACCAGGGGATCCTACCAAGAGGAATTCTCGTACCATCACAAGGGCAAGGGCATGATTGCGTTCCTCTCTCCAACCGAAGTCCTTCTCCTTGCAATATTGTTCTGAGCCGCCAAGGAAGTATCGGTCAATGATCTTTGATAGCTCCAGGTGATTGTTTTGATTCATGAAGAATTGGACCTCACCTTCAGTTAGAAAGAGGAATTTGCTCACTTCCTTCAGGATAGCATCATCAAGGGAAACCATGGCAACACCCTTTATGAATTTAGCTTTCAAGAAGGTGTTGAATTCATCAACCGTAGGACACAGCTCTACCATGCCCTACCCAAAACGGAATACATGGCGACTCTTGTCCCAGAATTTGGCAGCAGCGCAAATCAAATTTTTGTTCATCACCACACCACGAAGCTTGAACAATCTGGACAAGCCTAGCACCGCGAAATCTATACGACATACAGGGGGAACACTCACCATCCACTTGAGTACTTTAGCATGGAAATCCTCACTCATGGTTGCCCTAGATGTATTTGATATGTTATGACGAATTACGAGGATCTTATTTATCCCATTTTAGGGTCGGCAAAACTCGTGAAAACCCTAAAAGCCCGGGTCCAAAGGCCAAAAAGGAAGTTCTAGGGACACATGACCGCCACTGTCGGCGGTCATATTGTGAAGACCGCCACTGCCAGCGGTCATCCATGCAAGACTGCCGTGCAGCGGTGGTCATCCCCCCACATGACTGCCCGGTCGATGGCACAGAACCGCCCGGAAAATTCCAAAAAAATTGGGGAGAGGGGGTGAAAATAAAAAGAAAAAGAAGGAAAAAAAGAGAGAAGGTTGCACCCATTTACTGGGATCAAACTGTTCATTGAGATAAGGGGCATCCGTTGTCTTTTACTTGAATTTGCAATAATCAATGCTTTATATGTGAACAATTCCATGCACGCATAACTTATCAGGCCTCAATGCATAGTAAGGGCACGTCGCCCCCACTCTCGTTCCCCAGGCGCACGATAAGCCCAACCCTCATTGGATGTCATGAAGAAATGCCCGAAGTTAACCGATAGAATAGGGATGCATTAAGCTCCGCCTCTCAAACCACAGCAAGAAACTAGGGGTATCACCCCCACTTCCAACTCGTATGTCAGAAGGGACAAGGTACATCCCCAATAATTAGCATAAAAGGCATAGGGTCCAGACGAGCCAACCATGAGAGAATCTGTCAGATGATGAGGGAACCAAAACTACTGAAATGACCCCAAACACATCCAATTCGAACCTAAGACCATGAGGTGACTATAGATGTTGAAGTCTAGTCAAAAGTCAAAGACTCAGTCTTCACAACCCTGTGAGATGGCCCGGTTGAAAGCCAAAGACCCAGTCTTTGCAAACCCCGAGAGGAACCCAGTTAAAAATGTAAGTATCCGGGCATGCAAACTTGACAATCAAGTGCAGCGGAAAGACCCGGAAACCTTGGAGGATCCAAGAGAAGCAACCAAACCGAACAACAAAGTCGATCACACCTGAAACGGTTAGGATCTTTCACCTAACTGAAGAACCGAATAAGCTAGAGCCGGAAGAATATCCTGCTCTTCTACGGTATCCACATGAACCGTGATGACTAGCCGGAAACCGTCACAGATTCTCCAACCCGAGCTCTCCCGAGATGCGATGCTAGCTGCGGAAATCGGGAGCTTGAACTTATGGTGTTTTGGTGTTCTTCCTTCTTTCTCAAAGAAGAAGAAGAGAGTGTGTGTCTATAAACTCAAGTCTTACTCAAGTTTTCTGGTGTGTAGCATGGTGTTAAGCTAAAGCTCTCAAGTCTGAAAAACTGATCACTCCACACTTGATCACACTAACACACAATGCATTAGTTAATTAGACTAATGGCCAACACTATGGCCCAAAGGTAGCATGATAATGACACTCACCACCTTTTGTCTACCACTAATGCATTATCACACATCAACACAACACAGCACTAAACCTGGTTCAATAATTCAGATAATTAGTGAACCAAAATGACCCTGGTTCAACCACGGTCCAACCACAAACTGGTTCAACCACGGTCCAACCATGGTTCAACCACCTGCTTGAATCAACGGTTCTATGTGTGTGACCCTGTACGCACTTGTAACGTCCGACAATAATTGTAAAATCTCATTTTACAATAATAAGTAAAGAGCGGCGTCTAGCAATACATCATTGCTATCCGAACGACAAGATCAGTACTGATTCTATATGCCTAGGAACATGTCATCGTCCTTTCGTCCCTTTATCAAGATTAAACCGAGACATGGAAAACGTCAATCTCGTATATGTTTAATCTTAGTTTCTTGATCCCCGAGTTAACTGTGTATAACAGATACTAATGATATCACCATATCATATAATCCGAGCATGGCCATGCATTTAATAGTTCAACTCTATCAAGAAGCCCATCTGATAATATACCCCGTTATATGGGTCGGACGAATCCCATCTTGATCAATCAAAACCCACTACACATTTATCATATACCCAATGATTACCCTTATGTCCACCCAATTACGAATGACTAGGAATAATATCAAAGTATATGACTCACATGTTGGGAACCTTGATGATCTCAGGTCTAAGGACAATACATATAAGAACCACTAATGACAATCATATAACTTTCCATGTAGGGTTCTTATGTGGGTCGGTCCAGTCCACAAGTTCCCTAACTTGTACCCGTATGTAGAATTCGTATCTCATACAATTCTTAACATACGCTAGTCTTAATTTATTATTACAACCCATCCATAATAATAATCGACTAAGGACATTTTAGAATACAAAATATTCTAGGGTTATAAATATGTGCAAGTGATTATCACATAATCATATTTATTGGAATAATCTTAATGTATATACATGACTACAATCATCCATTGATTGGCTTTTGGGCATATTACTAACAATCTCCCACTTGCACTAAAGCCAATCAACCATGTGTCTAATACCAATGGATGCGCAATGACCACCACGCTTCTGCTGTGTGAGCGGCTTAGTCAAGGGATCTGCTACATTGTTCTCAGAAGGAACTCTGCACAGCCTGACATCGCCTCTATCTATGATCTCTCTAATAAGATGATAGCGTCGGAGTATATGTTTGGATCTCTGGTGGTATCTAGGCTCTTGAGCCTGTGCGATTGTCCCATTATTGTCACAATAGAGCTCAATCGGACACTCAGTACTAGGAACCACCCCAAGTTCAGTTACGAACTTCTTAATCCAAACAGCCTCTTTCGCCGCATCTGAGGCAGCAATTTACTCAGCCTCGGTTGTAGAATCTGCAACTGTCTCTTGCTTAGAACTCTTCCAGCATACAGCACCACCTCCAAGACAAAACACATAACCTGATTGTGATCTGAAGTCATCCCTGTCTGTTTGGAAGCTAGCATCTGTGTAACCCTTTACAACAAGCTCATCAACGCTTCCATACACAAGGAATGCATCCTTAGTCCTTCTCAAGTACTTAAGGATGTTCTTAACCGCTGTCCAGTGACTCTCACCGGGATCAGATTGATATCTGCTTGTGACACTCAAAGCATAAGCGACATCCGGTCGAGTACATAGCATGGCATACATGATAGATCCTATTGCTGAAGCATAAGGGATCTTACTCATCTGCTCTCTCTCCTTCGATGTACTAGGACATTGATTTTTAGAGAGAGATACGCCATGTGACATAGGCAAGAATCCTTTCTTGGAATCTTGCATGCTAAACCTTTTTAGCACCTTGTCAATATACGTACTCTGACTTAGCCCGAGAAGCCTTTTGGATCTATCTCTATAGATCTTTATACCTAACACATAGGCAGCTTCTCTTAAGTCCTTCATCGAGAAATTCTTCCCTAACCAAGTCTTTACAGACTGTAGCGTCGGAATATCATTCCCAATGAGTAGAATGTCGTCAACATACAACAACAAGAAAACAACAGTGCCCCCACTAACCTTCTTGTAAACACATGGTTCATCTTCATTCTTAATGAGACCAAACTCTTTGATTACTTCATTAAAACAAAGATTCCAACTCCTAGAAGCTTGCTTCAACCCATAGATGGATCTTAGCAACTTGCATACCATATTTGCATACTCTGGATCAACGAAACCTTCAGGTTGTGTCATGTACACATCCTCTAAAAGATTTCCATTTAGGAAAGCGGTTTTGACATCCATCTGCCATATCTCATAATCATGGTATGCCGCTATTGCCAGCAGAATCCGGATGGATTTAACCATGGCAACTGGTGAGAAAGTTTCATCATAGTCTATACCATGAACCTATTTGAAAACTTTCGCAACAAATCGCCCTTTATAGGTAATCACATTACCATCCATGTCGGTTTTTTTCTTAAAGACCCATTTGCACCCTATGGGTTTTACCCCTTCGGCTGGATCAACCAAGGTCCATACCTTGTTTTCATACATGGATTCCATTTCTGAATTCATGGCTTCTAGCCACTTCTTGAAGTCTGGACCCGTAACGGCTTGCTGATAGGAAGTGGGCTCATCCTCATCTATGAGCATCACGTCTCCAGTATGAGACATAAGAAATCCATATCTCTCAGGCTCATACCGAATCTTATCCGACCTACGCGGTCCATGTATTACAGGTACAGGATTCTCATTAACAACATCTTGTGGTTCCTGTCCTTGTTCCACCTCAGCCTCTAGATCTCGAACGTCTTCGAGTTCTATTTTTCTCCCACTGATTCCTCTAGAAATAAATTCTCTTTCTAGAAAAATAGCAGTCCGAGCAACAAACACTTTGTGGTCGGTGGGATTATAGAAGTAATACCCTTTTGTTTCTTTAGGGTATCCTACAAAAAGGCACTTCTCGGATTGAGGGCCGAGTTTATCTGATGCTTCACATCTCACGTAAGCCTCACAACCCCAAATCCTCATAAAAGACAAATTGGGATGCTTCCCGGTCCATATCTCATATGGTGTCTTTTCAACCGATTTCGATGGAACACGGTTAAGTGTAAAAGTAGCACTCAATAATGCATGTCCCAAAAATGAAGGAGGAAGGTCTGCTTGACTCATCATAGAATGAACCATGTCTAACAAAGTTCTATTCCTCCTTTCAGATACACCATTCCATTGAGGCATACCTGGTGGAGTAAGCTGTGTTACTATACCACATTGCTTTAGATGATCAAGAAATTCTCGGCTTAAGTATTCACCTCCTCGATCATATCGAAGCATTTTAATACTTTTACCGAGTTGATTTTGTACTTCATTCTTGAATTCTTTGAACTTTTAAAGGATTCTGACTTGTGTCTCATTAGAAACACATAGCCATATCTACTGTAATCATCAGTAATTGTAAAGAAGTATTGAAAACCACCTCTAGCATGTGTAGACAAAGGTCCGCATACATCAGAATGTATAAGACCTAATAAGTCCGAAGCTCTTTCTCCTTTACCAGTAAAGGGAGCTTTCGACATTTTGCCTAATAAGCATGACTCACATGTCTCAAATGATTCAAAATCAAATGAGTCTAAAAGTCCATCTTTATGGAGTTTAGCAATACGAGTCTCGTTTATATGGCCCAAACGACAATGCCAAAGGTAGGTTTCAAAAGAATCGTTCATTCTAACCTTCTTCGTATTAACATTATAGATTGGCGTTTCTAGGTTTAGAACATACAAACCATTGCTCAAATATGCACAACCATAATAAATAGCATTGAAATAAATAGAACAACATTTGTTCTTTATTACAAATGAAAAGCCGTTCTTGTCCAGACAAGAAACAGAAATCAAATTCCTGCTTATGGTAGGTACATAATAACAATTGTCCAGTTCTAAGACCGAACCACTCGGTAGGGATAGATAGTAAGTTCCTACGGCTAATGCAGCAACTCTTGCTCCATTTCCGACGCGTAGGTCTTTCTCACCCTTCGCCAATCTCCTACTCTTTCTTAGTTCCTGCACATTCACACAAATGTGAGAACCACATCCGGTATCTAATACCCATGATGCAGAGATAGAGATATTAGCTTCTATAACGAAAATACCTGAAGTGGAAGTCTCACTTTCCTTCTTCGTCTTTACCTCTTCAAGGTAAACAGGGCAGTTGCGCTTCCAATGGCCTGGTTTGTTGCAATGGAAACAATGTCCTTCCTTTGCAATACCACCCTTGGGTTTCAGCACGTGGTCATAAAAAGATGCACATGCACCAAACTTTTTGGCACATTTCTTCTTCTTGTTGAACTTTGCTTTACCCTTTCCTTTGCCTTTTCCAATCATCAAAATGTTGGATTTGTTTGCCCTCATTTGTTGCTCAGCTGTTCCAACATGTTAAGCAACTCAGACAACGATTTGTCAAGATGATTCATATTGAAGTTCATGACAAATTGGCTGTAACTGTCCGGCAACGATTGCAGGACTAGATCAACTGCCAACTCCTTTTGCAAAGGAAAACCAAGACCCTCAAGGCTCTCAATGTAACCAATCATTTTGAGCACATGAGGTCTCACAGGTGATGACTCTGCCATCCTGCATTGGAACAATGCCTTAGAGGTCTCATACCTCTCATGCCTTGCTTGCTCATCAAAGAGCATCTTTAGGTGTTCGATCATATCGAACGCCTCACGTTCTCATGTTGCTTCTGAAGCCCAGATTCCATGGCTATTTGCATAAGACATGCGACATCCAATGCATCATCAAGATGCTTCTTGTAAGCATCCCTTTCTGCCCTAGGAGCATTAGGCGCCGGTTCAATCGGAACAGGCCCTTCAAGGACGTACAGCTTCTTTTCTTGTTTGAGGACAATCCTCAAATTGCGATACCACTTTAGGAAATTATTCCCATTCAGCTTTTCCTTCTCAAGAACCGATCACAATGATAGTGTACCTGTGTTTTGTGCCATGGTAGCTCTACAACCAAGATCAACTCACACAAATAAGGGTCATGTATACATAAATCATTTAACAAGGAATTCTATTAAATGATGCTCCTACTATGAAAACAAAATAATCATGAGTTGGCCAAGATCCATATTTCACTACAATATAAGTCAGCTTTGGCTGATCACCTACATCATAGCTATTTAGGTAGACAACTCTTGTCAATTACATCTCATGTAACTCTTGGATAGTTGAGCGAACAACACTTGTTCTTGTCTATCGCATAGACATTACTCAACTCCTTGCCTCTAAGTCCTTAATCCTATTAAGATAACCTAGTTAAGTCCAAACCCACAATAGGCAGTTCAGAAATTACAATTATCCAGTCGCAGCTTGCTAGGATAAACATAGGCACCTTGCTTTGGTAAAACCTACCTAATGTTGATCTAAGCAATGATGAGTGCTTATCATGGAAGGCAATTAAGAACTTAATATTTATATCAACAATTGTTTCCACGCATAACAATTATGCCATCACATCTTGCTAGGATAAACATTGGCACCTTGCTTTGGAAAAACCTACCAAATGTTGTTCTAAGCAACGATGAATACTTGTCAACAATTGTATCCATACATGTCATGCATGTAATTCACAAATTATATATCTCATATACAATAACAATGCATCATATATATATTATTTTATTATTTTTTTTAATAAAGGCTGACACGTGGGAGGCGTGGGATGAAACCGTAGGGTTTCATCACTTTCTCCCCCACAATGACCAGCCGCCGTCGCCACAGTAACCCACAAAAAAAAACCTCGGACTGAGCATCACGGACGGTGGCCGAGGTCGCCGCGGCCAGAGGATGTAGTGGCGACGAACACCACCGCAGGAGCTGCATCTGCCACCGGTCACGCGAACCAATCACGCCCCCCGCAACCTGCGCCACCTGCCCCAGCCAGTGACGACGACCAACGAAGCGCAGCAGCACGAAGCCGCTCAACGAAGACGAACGCCGCCTGCATCCTCTCCGGCCGCGCAGCTCGCCAGTCGCTACTCAGCTGCACTCGACTACTCGTTCGTCGATCCACCATCGACCTCCACGCTGTTCCATGCAGAGACAACCGTGCCGCCGTCGCGCGTTCACCGTATGTGACGCTGCTGCGGTGCTTGCCTCGCCGGTTGGATCCGCCGCCGTGTGCAGATAGCTCAACCTTTTCTTGAGCTATGCGACAATAACGTATGAATCAGTAATTATATTTAACAAATAAAATATACAAGGATCACATATAAGGTATAATGTTCAACACACATACATGTATAATGCTAAGCTTCAATTGACTAAATTAATAATCACAAGCATAACCCGGAGTCGAAAGTTCACTATGTTCCCAATCATTGTCCTAAAGTTTAATGCTTATTGAAAATTAATTTAACCAATAACACAGCTAAGCATTAATCATGCTCCAGACAACATATTTGTCAAGCATAATTTTATAATCCCATGTGGATTATAAGTTGAACAACCCAATAATGTTAAACTAATTAACATGAGATGCTAAACTAATTAGCAACTAATTCATATTGTTAAACCAATTAACATTAAAGCAGGTAATCGTGTATTACTCTTGCTTGAACAGTTGGGTAAATATTTCTTGTGCCAAATTCACAAAGAAAATGGTCTAGAAATATTTGGATTGTATTTTATTGGTGATTAAACATAAACACAAAATTTATGTCAAAACAAATAGTCCATGTGACTAAGTACTTTTTCTGGATCTATTAAGAAAAATATTGTGAACCCTTCATAATTTTATTCTAAGCCATATGCCATAGAATAAAATTTAATTAGACCATATGTCTAGCATGGGCAAATTTTACTTAGGTTATGAGATATAAAAAATAAAATTTATTTAGACCGTGTGTCTAAAAAAAAAAAAATATTTTGATATCGTTCATCACTCCCAAAAAATATAATAATATTAAACTTTTGTCTCGATTAATTTTATTTTATTTAGGCCATAACCCCATAAAATAAAACTTACTTAGACCGTATGTCTAACGTCGACATTTTGATTTTATTTAGGTCATAGACCCAAAATAAATTAACTTTTAGACCATATGTCTAAAAAAAAGGAGTCTATTATTATCATATTTTCTTTGACCATATGTCAACAGAAGAAATTGATTTTAGACCATATGTCTAAAAGGACCATCTATTTAAAAGAATAACATTAGAGTTATAATCACTATTTTTATTATTAGGTTGCAAACTCAATTAAAAAATAAGTTCAAGGCCATATGTCTAAAATAAGTTCAAATTATTATATTCAACCATGTATTGATAAAAATAAATAATTTCAAACCATCTGTCTAAAATAAGTCAATTTTTTTTTTTATATAGCCCATGTAAAAGAGAAATTAATCTAGACCGTATGGCTAAATTAATTTTAATTAAACCATATGTTTAATATATAGGCCATAGAAAATAAAATTAATAAGATCATATGTCTTAAATAAATGGTCTATAGGCCTTGTGCCCATTAAATTGTCCAACCCTATTAATATGGGCTACCAAAGCCCATAAAAGCATCCAACCCAATTAATTCTCTTGGGCAACATATGCCCAAACAAAATATTACTGGAGCCCAAATGACTCCGGCTCACTCGGCTTGCGGCTTGGTTACATACATTGGCTCATTTAGCCAGCTCTCGCGGCTTGGCAGGCTTTTCATATATATATATATATATATATATATATATATATATATTATTTTTTTATTTTTTTTAATAAAGGCTGACACGTGGGAGGCGTGGGATGAAACCGTAGGGTTTCATCACTTTCTCCCCCACAGTGACCAGCCGCCGTCGCCACAGTAACCCACAAAAAAAAAACCCCTGGACTGAGCATCACGGACGATGGCCGAGGTCGCCGCGGCCAGAGGATGTAGTGGCGACGAACACCACCGCAGGAGCCGCATCTGCCACCGGTCAAGCGAACCAATCACGCCCCTCGTAACCTCTGCCGCCTGCCCCAGCCAGTGACGACGACCAACGAAGCGCAGCAGCACGAAGCCGCTCAAAGAAGACGAACGCCGCCTGCGTCCTCTCCGGCCGCGCAGCTCGCCAGTCGCTACTCAGCTGCACTCGACGACTCGTTCGTCGATCCACCATCAACCTCCACGCTGTTCCATGCAGAGACAACCGCGCCGCAGTCGCGCGTTCACCGTATGGGACGCTGCTGTGGTGCTTGCCTCGCCGGTTGGATCCGCCTCCGTGTGCAGAGGGCCTTGCCCCGTCCGCCGCCATGTGCAGCAAACGGATGGTATGGGTTTCAGTTCCATCCTATTTTTCAGATAGAAAAACTTAGATCCAGTCACCAATAATACAAACACACAGTTATTTTTGTCGATTAACAATCATACAATCATACACATATTAATCGAAAAAAATATTCAATCCTCCAAGAAATGCAAAATATATGTTATGCGGTATCAAATACAATCATGTATTGTATTCTCGAGAACAATTGATACAATCACATACGTTTCATGTCGATATCAATTAAATAATCAGCCATAAAGTAAAAAATATATAATCGAATATTTTTATTCAACTGATTAATAAAAGATGAATTGGACGATTTCATTGGATTGAACAAATCAATTTCGATTCTACACAAATGCCCAATTCTTTAGATCATGATATTAGATTTGCACAAAATCAATAAATCATCCAGAAAACAAGCCTAAGGGCTCCGCTACCAATGAAGGAATTCATGTACATATACATATAATAGATAAGAAGACTTATCTGTAAGAGTGAAGCGGAAGCGTTGTTAGGATCGGGAGCCACGACTTGAATTACTGGTCGGTGGAGACCTTCACAGTGTGTCGGATCAGCCTCCTAGTTTCCACGGTCTAAACCCTAGATTGCAGTAAGCAGGTTATCTGTGTTTGCCTAACACATGTACAATGTGTACAATGAGTAGTATCTCAGCTTTCCCTTGTGGTGGCTTATATACTGTACTAGTTGGGCCTAGTTGGGCTTCAGTGAGCACCCCTGATGGGTGGACTCACTATTTTCCAACAATTGTACATCCTAATGCCACCACCACTGAGGAAGACAGGGAAGGATATAATTCTTTTCCAACACCACAATTGACCGGAAGACCAGTTCATTTCCAAAACATAAATAAATAAAATTGTATACATTAAAAAGAATGCTAAATAAACATATTAAATTTACTAATCTTTTATTTGGGAGACTAGGAGCTGTATGAATTTAACCCGCGGAGTCAAGGAGGTTGAAAAATTACTCCACGCATCATTACTTTAAGACATGCAGTGCTTGCATTATTTGAAGAGTAAGATTAGATAAGCAAAGACGTAAGTAAATAATTTGCACAACTAATAAATTGGATAACTATTGACGTACTTAAACAACTCTTAAATAATACAAACTAATGTCTTTGAAATGGATTAGTGATTTAAAAGTTTTAACATGCTAAAAACAACAGCAAATTCTTTTTTTTTTTTTGAGAAGTTGATAATTCCATTGCATGAACTCAATTGAAAGTCTCAGCATCTAGTCTAACCAGGCGATCAAGTTCGGCTGGCAAATTAGAAGACCAATTGATAACAGGGTTCGAGCTTGTTGCACATCTACTAAGAGAATCAGCTACCTTATTACATGAACGAGGAATATAAGATGGAAGAGAATCAATAAACTGAGAGGAATAATGAAAGATATCCCGAAGAAGGTGGCCAAAGTGAGATGGATACACTTGTCTGCCCTGGATGGCTTGGATCACTTCCAAATTGTCTGCTTTAAGTATGAGGTGTTGGATATTCAGAGAAGTAGCCAACTGTAATCCCAATCTGATACAGAGTGCCTTACCATCTCGAACTGCATACTGGGATCCTAAGAAGCACGCCTGAGCTGCAATGACAAACCCATGCTCGTCACGGATGACCAAACCAAAACCCGAGCCATAGTCGTTGATCAAAGACATGTCAGTGTTTAGCTTGACAAAGCCTAGGGGGTGGAGGGTGCCATTCCCATGACTGGGTAGGAGTATTAGGTTGCCGAAAAGTCAGCTGAGCCTGCTGGTACTGACCCAGAAGATCAAAAGAGTTTCGAACTAACACAGTGGCAGGAAAGGTGCGGTCTTGGAACACTGAGAGGTTTCGATCTTTCCAGATATTCCATAAGATCATAATGTGCTTCTCCAGCAATCTCCAGCCATGATCCTTGGCTATCTGATGCATCCATTCACCACAGGAAAGTGTAGTGGTAGCCGAGGAGAAAAGGGTGAAAGGGCAGGCTTCCCAAATGGCTCGTGTCCAAGAGCAATCCACACACAAATGCATGGAGGTTTGGGTGACATGTTGCACCTTGGACAAGAGGTATCAACTGGATATATCTGTTAGAATGTTATCAAGCTGCCTCTCTTCTGACTCCATTGGTCAGCTTGGAAGAATGGACAGCTTGGTGTGCAGGTGCCCCCACCAAAAGAGGAAGGATTGGTGAAGGGAAAGTCTGAAAGTATTTGTTGTTTTTTAGTTTGCTATGTTGTGTGTGTTACAAAGTTATTCTCTGTTTAGTGTCAGGTTAGGTGAGCATGCTGTTTAGTAACATGCTTACTCTGTGTTTTTCAGAACTCTGGGTGTCTGCACAAGTACCCATGTTAGTGGACTGCACCTTTTGGGGTGTGTTTAAATTTGCTGCATTATTGTAAGGTTCTGTGTTGAGAAATCGTTTTTGTTCTCTTCCAAATTAAAGAAAGTTAGTTCTGTTAGTTTCTTGAGTGAGTTACATTGTTTAGTGTATATTGATTGTGTTTCTGGGTTTAAGTTCAATTCTGGAAAATTGCATGAATGTTCTTCATGTTCATATTCTGTTCTTGAGTGAGATTCTAGTGAGACTTGTCAAACACCCATTCTTTTCATTTCTGAGTGTAATTTAAGAGTAAACAAAGTTGTTCAATCACTAATAGAACAATTCTGAAAGGTTCAGAGTCACTTCAGATCGATTCAAGTTTCTTGTGTTCTTGGTGTTCTTGAGGAATTCTGGAATTTCCAGAAAACATCGATGTTCTAGGTGAAACATCGATGTTCTAGAGCTTCTGCCAACTTCCCAGAATTCGCATAACATCGATGTTCTTGAGACAACATCAATGTTATAATCGTTCGTCAAAATCACTTGAAGTTCCAGTAGCATTTAAACATCGATGTTCTTAGTTCAACATCGATGTTCTAAGCTCTCGGCCAGATCACTTGAAGACCAGTAGCTACAAAACATCGATGTTATTGATTCAACATCAATGTTCTTGAGCTGAAGATCATTTTTGAGAAACAAGCCAGACAACAATTGGTAGCGGAGCAGCTCTGATCTTGCGAGACCAAGCTTATCAACATGGTGAATAATGCAGCATCAACCTCACATCCAACTTCATCACTGCCAGCCCCACCTCATTTTAATGGAGAAGACTATGATTATTGGGCAGTAAGGATGAAGGCCTTCTTCATGGCAAATGGCCTATGGGAACAAATTCAAGATGGATACCAAGAGCCCGACGATGTAGCGAGCTTGACTCAGGCTCAACAGAAAATGTTCAAAAAGCTAATATAGCCATCACGTACATGCACTCACTTGTCTCTAAATCAGTCTTCCCTCTAATTGTGAGTTGCACAACTGCAAAAGAAGCTTGGGGAGTGCTGCAAGAAAGCTTTCAAGAATCAGAAAGAACAAGACGAATGAGACTTAAAGACACTTAGAAGGGAATTTGAAATGTTGAAGATGAAAGAAGAAGAATCAATCAAAGGTTACTTTTCAAGAGTACAAGAAGTTGTGAATCAGATGAGGCTGTATGGAGAAAGGATTCCAGAACTCAAGATTGTAGAAAAGGTGCTTAACACAGTCATGGACAGATTCGAAGCAAGAGTAGCAGCTATTGAAGAGTCCAAGGATATCACTACTATCACTGTAAATGAGCTTGTGGGATCATTATATGCTCATGAACAGAGGCAAACAAAGAAGGCAGAATCCTTTTCGGAAGAAGCCTTACTTGTGAAGCAAGCTGCTAAGTTCTCTTCTAACAAGGAGAGCTCAAAGTTTTTCGAAGACAAGAAACCACATACACAACATTTTGCAAAGGCGGGAGGATCTCAAACAAATTTTCCACCATGCAAGCATTGTGGAAAAGCAAGTCATACTGAACAGAGATGTTGGAGGACCAAAAAATGCAATTTCTGCCACAAGGTTGGGCACATTGAGAGATTTTGCAAAATGAAGCAGGGTCAGGGAACAAGTTCAAATCATGTGCAGCTGGATCAACCTCCTCCTCAGCATCAAATACAACCTCAACAACAGGCCAAAATGGTTGATTTTCAGCAAAATGAGGAATTCATGTTCATGGCCATCACATCTGATCATGAATTAAGTGTTGCAACTTGGTTCATTGACAGTGGATGCACAAACCATATGGCTTGTGATTCCAGGTGGTTCAAGGAGCTAAACAAGTCTGCTGCAACTCAAGTCAAGGTGGCCAATGGAGAAGTGGTTCAAGCTGAAGGCAAAGGCATTGTTGCTGTCAATACCAAGCAAGGTACAAAGCTTATTTCAAATGTTCTCTTTGTGCCTACACTAAAGCACAACTTGCTGAGTGTTTCTCAAATGATGAAGAATGGTTACACTGTTGAATTTAAAGATGAATGCTGTGTTGTTGTGGATGGAAAGGGTAAATTGTTGGGAAAAGTTAAAATGGAGAACAATAGTTTTCCTGTAAGATGGGAATTTGCTTTTGAAAAGGCACTTGTCTGTAGTCAAGAAGAGACTAGTTTGTGGCATCGTAGATGTGGTCATTTTAACCTGCAATCCTTGAAGCAAGCCTCTGTGAACAATTTGATTAGAGACTTGCCTGTGTTAAGTGAGTTAGAGGGAGTTTGTGAAGCTTGTCAAGCAGGAAAAATGCATAGGAATTCATTTCCAGCAAATGCAACTTGGAGAGCCAAAGAGAAGCTAGAGTTAGTCCATTCTGATTTGTGTGGGCCAATGAGCACACCATCCTTGAGTGGTAATCTGTATTTTTTACTCTTCAATGATGATTTTTCACATATGACTTAGATTTATTTTTTGTGACACAAGTGTTGTCTGTGTTCAGAAAATTTAAGGCATTAACAGAAAGACAAAGTGAGTGCAAGCTCAAGGTGTTAAGGTCTGATCGAGGAAGGGAATATACATCATTAAACTTTGACAAATTCTGTGAAGATCAAGGGATTCATCACCAGCTCTCTGTTGCATATACACCTCAGCAAAATGGCATAGTGGAGAGGAAGAACAGAACTATTGTGGAAATGGTCAGATGCATGCTTAATGACAAGAAGCTGCCATTGGAGTTTTGGGCAGAGGCAGCTTATACTGCTGCATATTTGTTGAATAGACTTCCTACCAAGTCTATTGAAGGGAAGACTCCAATTGAAGCTTGGAGTGGAGTCAAACCAACTGTGAAACATTTGCGAATTTTTTGGATCATTATGTTATGTCCATGTTCCAGATGTGACAAGGAAGAAGCTTGAAGCAAAGGCAAGAAAAGCAGTGTTCTTGGGATATAGCTCTCAATCCAAGGGTTATCGAGTTTTCTTGGTGGATGAAGGAAAGGTGGTTACAAGTAGAGACATAAAGGTTGAAGAAAATGCCTTTTGGAATTGGGAGAAAAGTGAGGCTGAAAAGAAAGAGGAGCCAAGAGCATCTACAGAAAATGAAGAAGACGAATTGAATGAGGAAGACTATGACTCAGATTCTTCACCCTTGAGAACCAAGTCTTTGGCCGAAATATATGAACAATGCAATCAAGTGTGCTTGGAACCAGCAAATTTTGAACAAGCAGTAAGCAGTGAAGAATGGAGAAGAGCAATGCAGGAAGAAATGGAAATGATCAAGAAAAATGAAACTTGGGAACTCACACCTAGGCCTGCAAACAAGAAGGATGTTGGTGTCAAATGGATTTTTAAGCTCAAACTCAATGCAGATGGGTCCATTCACAAGCACAAAGCAAGGTTAGTGGTCAAGGGATACTCACAGGAGGCTGGAATTGACTATGGCGAAACCTTTGCACCAGTAGCACGAATTGATACCATCAGATTGTTGCTGGCGCTTTCTGCTCAACACAAGTGGAAAGCTTTTCACTTGGATGTCAAGTCAGCCTTCCTTAATGGTTTCCTTAAGGAAGAAGTGTATGTGGAGCAACCTGAAGGATTTGTGGAGGTAGGAAAAGAAGATCATGTCTGCAGATTAATCAAAGCCCTCTACAGCTTGAAACAAGCTCCAAGAGCTTGGTATACCAGGATTAATGATCACTTGCTGAATTCTGGTTTTACAAGAAGCATTAATGAGCCAACTCTTTATACCATGATCAGTGGTAATGAGGATTTCCTATTTGTATACTCTATGTGGATGATCTTCTGATCACAGGAAGTAATTTGGAGAAGGTGGAATCATTCAAGCTTGAAATGGGAAGGGTTTTTGAGATGTCAGATTTGGGGCTAATGAAGTACTTTTTGGGAATTGAAGTTGATCAACAGGATGGGTACATCTTCATCTCACAACAAAAATATGCTGAGGAGATTTTTAAAAGGTTCAAGATGAGTGAATGTAATCCAGCAGAGACTCCTTTAGTTGTTGGTGCAAAACTGAGTTTGAAAGGAGACAAAGAGGCAACTGAGGAGAGGGAGTACAGGAGCTTTGTGGGAAGCTTAATGTATCTTACTATCACAAGGCCAGACTTGATGTTCACAGCAAATTTGCTCTCTCGGTTCTTACATGCTCCTAAGAGAATCCATGCTGGAGCAGTCAAGAGAGTCTTGAGATATATCAGGGGCACCACAGATTATGGACTTGTTTATAGTGCCTCAAGTGATGCTCAACTTAAAGGTTTCTGTGATAGTGATTGGGCTGGAAGTTGTGAAGACATGAAGAGTACAACAGGTTTTGTGCTTTTAATTGGCTCAAATCTTGTGTCTTGGTGTGCAAGGAAGCAAACTGCCATTGCTCAGTCCACTGCAGAGGCAGAATATTTGGCTGCAGGAGCTGATGTTAATCAAGTTACTTGGTTGAGGAAATTACTCAAGGATCTTGGTCAAGGAGATATGAAGGCAACTAAACTCTTCTGTGATAATCAAGCAACAATAGCTATGACTAAAAACCCTATTGATCATGGAAGAACCAAACACATCAAGATCAAGTACCATGTTATAAGGGAGGCAGAGCATGAAGGCGAAGTTCAAGTTCAGTATTGCATCTCCGAAAGTCAAGTAGCAGACATATTCACCAAGGCACTTTCGAAAATGAAGTACCAATTTCTGAGAGCTCAACTAAATGTGTGCAGCAACTTGATCAAGAGGGAGTGTTAGAATGTGATCAAGCTGACCAAGGAGACGAAGAGGCAACTGACGAGAGGGAGTACAGGAGCTTTGTGGGAAGCTTAATGTATCTTACTATCACAAGGCCAGACTTGATGTTCACAGCAAATTTGCTCTCTCGGTTCTTACATGCTCCTAAGAGAATCCATGCTGGAGCAGTCAAGAGAGTCTTGAGATATACCAGGGGCACCACAGATTATGGACTTGTTTATAGTGCCTCAAGTGATGCTCAACTTAAAGGTTTCTGTGATAGTGATTGGGCTGGAAGTTGTGAAGACATGAAGAGTACAACACGTTTTGTGCTTTTAATTGGCTCAAATCCGGTGTCTTGGTGTGCAAGGAAGCAAACTGCCATTGCTTAGTCCACTGTAGAGGCAGAATATTTGGCTACAGGAGCTGCTGTTAATCAAGTTATTTGGTTGAGGAAATTACTCAAGGATCTTGGTCAAGGAGATATGAAGGCAACTGAACTCTTCTGTGATAATCAAGCAGCAATAGCTATGATTAAAAACCCTATTGATCATGGCAGAACCAAACATATCAAGATCAAGTACCATGTTATAAGGGAGGCAGAGCATGAAGGCGAAGTTCAAGTTCAGTATTGCAACTCCGAATGTCAAGTAGCAGACAAATTCACCAAGGCATTTCCGAAAATGAAGTATCAATTTTTGAGAGCTCAACTAAATGTTTGCAGCAACTTGATCAAGACGGAGTGTTAGAATGTGATCAAGCTGCCTCTCTTCTGACTCCATTGGCAGCTTGGAAGAATGGACAGCTTGGTGTGCAGGTGCCCCCACCAAAAGAGGAAGGATTGGTGAAGGGAAAGTCTGAAAGTATTTGTTGTTTTTTAGTTTGCTATGTTGTGTGTGTTACAAAGTTATTCCCTGTTTAGTGTCAGGTTAGGTGAGCATGCTGTTTAGTAACATGCTTACTCTGTGTTTTTCAGAACTCTGGGTGTCTGCACAAGTACCCATGTTAGTGGACTGCACCTTTTGGGGTGTGTTTAAATTTGCTGCATTATTGTAAGGTTCTGTGTTGAGAAATCGTTTTTGTTCTCTTCCAAATTAAAGAAAGTTAGTTCTGTTAGTTTCTTGAGTGAGTTACATTGTTTAGTGTATATTGATTGTGTTTCTGGGTTTAAGTTCAATTCTGGAAAATTGCATGAATGTTCTTCATGTTCATATTCTGTTCTTGAGTGAGATTCTTGTGAGACTTGTCAAACACCCATTCTTTTCATTTCTGAGTGTAATTTGAGAGTAAACAAAGTTGTTCAATCACTAATAGAACAATTCTGAAAGGTTCAGAGTCACTTCAGATCGATTCAAGTTTCTTGTGTTCTTGGTGTTCTTGAGGAATTCTGGAATTTCCAGAAAACATCGATGTTCTAGGTGAAACATCGATGTTCTAGAGCTTCTGCCAACTTCCCAGAATTCGCATAACATCGATGTTTTTGAGACAACATCGATGTTATAATCGTTCGGCAAAATCACTTGAAGTTCCAGTAGCATTTAAACATCGATGTTCTAAGCTCTCGGCCAGATTACTTGAAGACCAGTAGCTACAAAACATCGATGTTATTGATTCAACATCGATGTTCTTGAGCTGAAGATCATTTTTGAGAAACAAGCCAGACAACAATATCGACTGGCTAGATTCGACCTTACAGAGATACTGTTGGTGCATAACTTCCACACAAAGGTCCAAATCTTAGGCGGAATAGACTTTTTCCAGGAGTGGCGCCACCAAGATTTCCAAGCCTCATCCGTTTCGAGTTCCTAGGCGGCTATTTGAGGATGCTGTAAATTGGTTGCCACAAAGTACCCAGACTTGACAGTATAATCACCCGAATTAGTGAAGAACCAAACTAACTCATCTTGGTGATCCCCCATTGCCAGTGGAATACCCTTAATCAGTATGGCCTCGACGGCAGTGAAGATGTTCTTCATCAACTCCCGGTTCCAATCTTTAGTTCTGTCATCAATAAAATCATCCACCGTAGCATCAGATGGCAAAAGAGACACAGGTGAGAGCATCTGAAACTGTCCTACTCTAGGAAGCCACTGATCACTCTAAATCCTGATTCGCCATCCATTTCTCACCGAATATAATAGTCCTTCCTTCAAAACATAACGAGCCCAACAATGCTTCTCCACATGTAACTCGGTTGGTACCCAATGTTAGCCTCCAAGAAGGAAGAATGGGGATAATACCTAGCCTTCAGGATTCCTGCAAGGAGGCTACTCTCATCATGCAGTAGCCGAAAACCTTGCCTAGCAAGGAATGCTAAGTTAGTGGCCTGCAAAATACGAAAGCCCTATTCCACCCACTGCTTTCGAACAACAAAGTTTCTCCCAAGCTAACCAGTGAACACGCCTTCTGCCATCCAGATGCCCCCACCAGAATTGACACAACCTCCACCATTGTAGGATTGTCAGAGACCACGTCCGGAAGAGACTATTTAAACTTTTTCCCAGCTCCCGGACTTGCCAACATAACATCATCCATATATGGTATCTAATCCCGTTTGCTCCCCATGCTTTCGCACCCAGCGTCGTGGGCATTAAAGATACGCAAGAACTTCTCTGAGAGTGAGACTTATGAAGGCAAAGAAAAAGAAGATAAAAATTTTTTAGGCTTTTTCCTAGAGCTAGATCATAGAGGGCAAGTCCTCTTATAGTAGTAGTAAAAATGGCATAGACTTCCTCCACTCCGTTTAGTCATTCTAAGACGCTCACCAACATTTTCATTACCTTCCCCACTCCTAGCCCACCTTTTCTAGGTTCGCTTACCAGTAATAGGACTGGATTCTTGAGAAGGATGCTTACCAGGGAGATTAATGGATGCACCATCTGATAAGGAACCGGACAAATAAGGCTGCTCATGGATAATAGGAGCTTCTGAATGTGGTACAACCGGACCAGAATGGATTCGTACCTGACCTGCATGAAGAGCCTTGCGTCGCGGTTTCCCACCTGCTACATTAGACCCCAAACCTTGACCAAAAGTAAGAGGAACCCATGTAGTGACAGAATCAGCCCAAGTACCTTTAGCACCAAAATTAGGATGGCCTTGTGTGTCACCAATAGCTATAGCAGGATTCATCGGGCTCTGACACAAAAGATTAACCGTTTCTTTAGTCCTAGGTGTGCTCAACCCAATCGATGTCACCCCAAGTAACACATCATTCAACTCCTCGGCCTCCTGCTTGGAATTCAGTTCCACTGGATGAATTGCTGTATTCTCCTCACCTGCACGAGGTATCTCGGACTGCATCACACCATCAACCACCTCACGACCCTGGTCCACTTTATTCAATGAATGCGAGCGATTATCCTCCACCACTCCTTCTGAGGCAGGCGTTAAAATCAGTCGTCTAACCACCCTCGCATCCACCTCCTCATGCACCACCCTACTGCCATTCCGTTTGGGAGAAGCTCTGAGCCAATCACCGTACGGGGGTATCCGTAAGATTAATCTCCTCTTCATCCCCAGCAACATAGTCCCTATCCACGTGACCCAAACAACCACAGTAAAAGCAAAAGAAAGGAGGTCTCTCATACTTGAAATACACCCAAAGTGGCTCACCATGCTTACTAGCAATCAACGAACCCCGCACCAAAGGTCGTCGAGCATCAAACAGTATCCTGAACCTTTTGAATTTCCCACGCTTCAGGTTACAGTCTGGTTCCAGGCCCATAAACTCCCCTATCTTCAAAGAAGGATTCTCAACCAACTTTTGGGAACGAAGATTGAAGGGGATATCATACACTTTCACCCACATCGGGACGAAGCACAATTGGAGAGAAGACAGTTGTTCGTCCCCAGTAAGTTCTTTGAGAAAAATGACTTGGTCATCAAAATTCCATGGCTCTTGATCCAAAACCCGTTGCTTGTCCCTCCAATGGAAGAACTGGAACACGAAGAGATTCCGATCAATCTGTGATACCTCCACCCCGTGAACGGGGCGCCAAACTTGCTTCATCGTGTTCATGAACGCCCTCGCATTGAAAGAACGCTCCGTCCAAAGCCAAGCCACCAAGCACAGTGTGGCCGACAGATTAAGCTCGGTATCAGGTTCCTCCTCCACTACTATCATATCCGTCTCCGTAATAGTGGGATCATGGGGGATGAATGGTGTGCGCCCCTTCACCCGATCCGAACTCGTGCTAGATGCAGTCACCATACACGGGAGCACGTAGAGATCAACAAGAAGCATACACTCACACGAAAAACCAAAACCCTAGGAAGCTCTAGGTAGCCAGACCTTGAAAAAGGAGAAAAACCCTGAGGGAGAGAAACTCGGACGAGCGAGAGAGAAACCCGAAAAAATGGGAGCTGATTTTCTTGAAAACTTAAATACACCCATAATTCAACAACAATAAATTTTTTACAAAGTGATTTTATAATGCCGAACTAATCTCTCTCATTTGCTCGGTGATTAAGGAGATTTAGTTGCCATAAAAACAATTAATTTGCTTTTCATAATGTAACTCATAAGTAATGCATGACTAGTGTCTCCGGAACTTTGATAAGTGATGGGGAAGACTTAATTGCCAAAAAAAAATAATTAGCTCTTTATAAAGTAACTCTAAAATAATAAATGATTAATTTTTTCCAAATTTTGATAAGGAAGATTTAACTTCCAAAAAAACAATTAGCTCTTTATAAAGTAATGGTGCTTCCTTTTCAGTTTCCCATCCGGTATCCGGTACTTTGCCCCGACTAATCGGGTTCAACCCGGGTCGCACACCGGGTTATAATGAATCTCTCAATGGGAATTTTCTGTATGCATGAGACTCGAACCCCGAGACCTCACTAGAGGGGAACCAAGTCACTTACCATTTGGATCAACCCCACATTGATAAAGTAACGGTGCATTGACTATAAAAAAAAACTAATGGTGCATTATACAACCGAAAGAAAAATCAACATGAAATAACAAATAAATCATTTTAAATTATTTACTTGGTAGAGTTACTATTTATACAAGTCAATCATAGCTCAAGATATCTTATATACCTACCATTTTCTTTTCTCTGATACTGTTTGTCTCTTTTAGATTAAAATCTTTTCTCCCTAACAGTTCCTCAAAATTTGTAGAGAAAAAAAAAAAGATGATAAGTAAATTATTTTTTCCAAAGCGCAAGTCAATGCAGTGACCACCTTATGTCCTCTGTATATTGCCAATGCATGGACATTTTCATTTACTTTTAGTTGTAAGTGATCTTGTAATAGTCCGGATAGATTTTCATCCAAATCCACCTTTATTTTTCTTTCATTTCAATAATAATAAAATAATGTTATTTTATTTCATAGCACCTTATCTTGACACCACACCCTCATTTATGAAGTCATGATGTAGACTAATTTCAAATTGTTAAAATATTTTCAGTTACCTTCGTTACAATTTGTCTTTGTTTTTATTTCTCTATACCTATTTTATTTCTTTCCTAATGTTTTTATGTTTTAGTACCAAAAATTAGTGGCAATAAAAAATATCCATGTCTCTCTTGTATGCGTTTTCTAGCATTGCACACTTTATTTAAAATTTTAAATTAACTAGTTTTTCTGCACGTGCGATGCACGTAGTACAGTAATATATAATATAATTATTTTTAAATATTAATAATTATTCAGTTGAAAACTAATAAATAAATTTTGTAAATAGAAATTATTAAATTAGATTATCATTTTTTAATTTATTTCGACATGATATGGTAATAAATTATCATGATGACATTCTAAAATTTATTATTATTAATGCAAAAATATGTTCCAATTTATGGAAAAGAATAATAAATTAAATTAAATTATGAAAAAGTGTAAGGGGGAAAAATATTGATTTTTATATTTATAAATTATTTATTCATCTTTTGTAATGTTACATAACAATTCTTGTATTTTTATATATCATAATGTTTACTGATTTTAAAATATGAAAAATAATATTACTCGTCATTATACATGGATTGATTTTTTATATAATTACCTTTTCAAATTTTCTTTTACATAACACACTTATATTTGCACCTTTTATTTGCTGCCTTTACCTCAGTTTGTATTCGTTATTTTTATTTTTTTTATGTAGCATGATATATTTTGAAAATTTTATGTTAGTTCTCAATTATTTGTATTTTTTTACATATATATCTTATTTATTTTGATATAAAATATATCGTAATATTTTTTTGGATTTTTTAAATTCAATACGAAGATAATTATTCTATTCAATTTATTAGATATTTTCATTATTTATATATTAATTTGAATTTATTAGACAGTTTCAGTAAAGTTCGAGCACATCCTTCATGAGTTCTCACGATTATTCTTCTTCATATTCGTTGTTCTTGATTTTAATTTTTGCTAAGTGTTTAAGTTCTTTTTTGCAAATATGTTTTTTCAGTACTTATTTTTTTATTATTGTTATTCGTATAATTTAAAGGGATAGGAACTATTCAGAATAAGTTTTTGGATAGAAATCCTTAAATTGAATTTTTTTAAACGATATTTGTTGATCTTCATGATATTCTAAATTATATAATTTATCATATTAAATTATATATTTAATAAAAAAATAATTACATTAATTTGTTGACTTTGATAGTATAAGAGAGTTGTTATAGAAGACTTATAATTTGTTACTACTCTTGATATTTTGAATTATATATTTAATAAAGAAGGTAATTCTATTAATTTGCTCACTCTTAATAGACTACATGTCATTCATTAATGTATGACGAATCACTCATTATTTTTTATTATTAATATAATATTAAATAATAGTATTTTAATCTTTTAATTTGGGGAGGTCATGCTTTTGTAGATAGTATAGATAAGGACATTGTTAATAAGTATTAATTTTAATCAATTATTCATTTTATTAATAAAAATAAACAATTTGAAGTCCTTAACTTTTATTCCACATGAACAAAAATTGAAATTTGCAAACTAATAAGAGCATTTTGAAGGGTCGATGGAACAATATTTTTTCTTCTGTTTTTGTGTTTTTTTGTTTATTTACTATAGTACTTGTCATCTCCAATATACCTATTGTTTTCACCATTTTATCTATTTTACTTCTCAATTTTATATGGATAAATATCATGAAGTCATTAACCAAATGAGATTTTATTTTTCATGCAGTAAACACTAAACATACTTATTCATAATATAAAAAGGGCAGAAATATCCGACTTGCACCCTGTGTTATCACTTTTTGTTCAGTTTGGGTATTATGATTCCAATTTGTTCAAATTGATGTTCCAAGTACTTTGGTCAATTTGGTGTCCCTAATATTGAAATTGGGTCATTTGCTCAAATTCAAAATAGCAAGTCGAAATTGAAGTCAAAATAGGGTGTCTTCAGTACTGACATATACGCTAAGTGGCGAGTATGGATGGTCCACATGGCGAAGGTGACATGCTAAGTAGCGAGTACGGATGGTCTACATGGCGAAGGTGTCCAAGTAAATTTCTTTAATGAGGTGGACGAATCGGAATGGGACACGTATGACCAAGGGGTCACGAAGCTTCCGAACCCCTTGCTATAGGAGTCCCAACCCGAATAAATCATTTTTCATCCCGGGTCGTGCCTCTCCCAAATTGAAAATCCTAAATTTTAATAAAAACAGACAATTTTTTAAGAGATAAGAAAAAAATATATCTTTTACAATGAAAAACCAATTGAAAAAAATAATCTTTTCTCCGAGAGACCCTCTCTTTTCTTCTCCTCGCCTTCCTCCTCTCTCTCGTCTCCATCTCTTCTTTTTTAGAGTACTTTTCCTTCTCTTCTTCTCCTTTTTTGTTTTCTTTTTTGTTTTCTTTCTTTTCTCTTATTTCCTCTTTTTGGAAAATAGTGAGTCCACCCATAAGGGGAGCTCACTTAAGTCTAACTGGACCCAACTAGTGCATTATATCAGCCACCACAAGGGGAGGCTGATACATGGTGTATGTTACACGTTATACATAGTTGGGCAGAAACACAGATAACCTGCATACTGCATTCTAGGGTTTAGACCGTGAAAACTAGGAGGCCGATCCAACATACTGTGACGGTCTCCACCGACCAGTAATTCAAGTTGTGGCTCCCGATCCTGACAACGCTTCCGCTTCACTCTTACAGATAAGTGTTCTTATCAATGTTATGTTATGTATATGTACATAAAATTCTTCATTGGTAGCAGAGCCCTAGGCTTGTCCTCTGGTTGATTCTCTTTGATTTAGTATCTAAGAAATCATATGTGAATTGGTTCACGGTCTGATTAATTTGCTCCATCCCTAAAATCAATTTGTACGTTTTTTTATTAATTAATTTTTTTAATCAATCATTCGGTTGTGTATGTAAATCCTGATCGTTTACTTTACAACCGTTTCTTTAATTGATTGTGGATACAAATTGTATGAAAATACAATACACGATTGTATTTGAAACAACTGATTGTATTTCTTTGGTGAATACTGGTTTTTGTTTGCAAAACAATGGCAAAAGGAACACGACACTCAACGCGCTGCACACGGCGGTGGATAGGACACTGGCTGCTGCCCATGGTGGCAAAGCGGGAGGCGCGGACTGGACATGGATGCACGCCTCACTGCAGGCCACATATGGTGGCTGTCCGACGGTGGCGCGGCGCGTTGCTTGAGTTGCAGATGGCGGCTCACGGAGGCCTTGGCAAATCGACAGGCGGGTCGTCAAGCGCATCTCCTCCGTGGCGACAGTCGAGTAGCTCGAGGAGCGAGGCAGGGAGGGAGCACTGGCGGCGTTTTTTGTCGTCGTCTTGCTCAGGTGCTCGCACGTCCTCGTTCTCCGGCGACTTGTTGTGGGTGGCGCGGGCGGCGAGGATTTGACGAACGCGATCTGTTCGCGTCTCCGGTGGTGGTGACACCGCCGTGGTGTTGTTCACTATCGCGGCCTCATCGTCATGCTGCTCCGCCTTGTTACATGTTCCGTCCGGCGCGTTCGGCCCTTGAACCCGGCGATTGGTTCATTTGCTCCTGTGGGAGCTTTGTTCTTCACGGCAGCGGCTGGTCACTGTGGGGGAGAAAGAGATGAAACCCTAAGGTTTCATCCCACGCCATTATACAATTTTTTTTAAAAAAAAAAAGGAAAAAAAAGTAAACCTGCCGGGCTGGGCCGGACATGGGCCGCTGAGCCATATGGGCTTGTGCCTGTATTGGGAATACTGCTGTGTGTATTTGGGCTTTAGTAGCCCAAGAGAATTAATTGGGTTGGATGCTTTTATGGGCTTTGGTAGCCCATATTAATTGGACTAGACAATTTAATAGGCACAAGGCTTATTATGGACCATTTATTTAAGACGTAAGGTCTTACTAATTTTATTTTGTATGGCCTATATTAAACATATGATTTAAAAATAAAATAGACTTATTTTAGACAGACGGTCTAAAATTATTTTCTTTCTATCAACATATGGTTGAATAAAATAATATGGACTTATTTTAGGCATATGGTCTAAATTATTATTTTTAATTGGGTTTGAGACCTAATAAAATAACTACAAGTCTAATGTTAATTTTTTAAAGAGATGGTCCTTTCAGACATATGGTCTAAATCCAATTTCTTCTGTTGACATATGGTCAAAGAAAATGTAATAATGATGGACTCCTTTAAGACATATGGTCTAAAAATTAATTTTATTTTGGGTTTATGACCTGAATAAAATTAAATTGTCTATCTTAGACATACGGTCTAAGTAAGTTTTATTTTATGGTCTTTTAAGATAAAAGTCTAGTATTATTATATTTTTAGAAGAGATGGTCAATAAAAATAAATTTTTAGACACACGGTCTAAATAAGTTTTATTTTTATATCGCATGATCTTAGTAAAATTTGTCCATGTTAGACATATGGTCTAATTAAATTTTATTCTATGGCATACGGCTTAGAATAAAATTATGAAGGGCTCCAATATTTTTGTTAACAGATCCAGATAAAGAAATTAGTCACATGGACTAATTCTTTTGACATAAATTTTGTGTTAATGCTTTATCACCAATAAAATACAATCCAAATATTTCTAGACCATTTTCTTTGTGAATTTGGCACGAGAAATATTTACCCAACGGTTCAAGCATGCGTAATACAAGAATACCTGCTTCAATGTTAATTGGTTTAACATTATGGATAAGTTGCTAATTAGTTTAGCATCTCATGTTAATTAGTTTAATATTGTTGTGTTGTTCTGTTAGCCCAGATAGGCCTGAGAGGAGGAGGAGGAGGAGGAGGAGGGGGGAGAGGGGGTTGTGGGGATGGGGAGGGTGGTGAATCAGGGTACCTCTTAATCGCGGTTGGTTTCTGAAAAACCAAATGGTTTCTTCATAAACCACTCACCCGCAGAACAGACAGTGATCACAAGCAGAATTATAAGAGAGCAGAGGGAAGAGAGAATATGACATAGTGATTTTAGAGTTGTTCTCCCTCACCAGGTACTCCACTACCTAAAGGAACTTCCTTTAGGATTTCAAACCCTCACTAACTTAGGCTTTTGCGGGATCAGCCTCAACCTATTACAAAAACCATGCTTTTGCAGGCTAAGCTCTAACCTTTACAAGTTTTTCCCAGTCTAAACTCTAACCTTTACAAGAAACAAGCTTTTGCAGGCTCAGCTCAAACCTTTACAAGTTTTTCCAGGCTAAACTCTAACCTTTCCCCAAATCTAATCCTAGTTGAGATCCCAGCAAAACTACACACTAGTCTTGCCTAAAACACTACCTTTTGAAACAACTTGTTGAACAAGAATAAACTCAAGTGTAAGCTCAACAAATAACTCAGGTGTAAGCACAATTGCAGACTTCAAAGCAATTTTCAAATTAACTGGGATGCTTTTCCAAGAAGCATTCCTCTTCCTTATATAGAACTTGAGCAAGTGGAAGTAGGTAGAAAGATCTTCATCCAACGGCTCTAAGTACCCATCAGCTCATCATCCAACGGCTATGAGGTACAAAACAGTCTTTAGAGCTGACTCCATAATCCACTAGTTGGTGTTGGGTTCATTTCAGGAAGGCCACTCTCTTTGCAGCTCAATTACTTGAAAACATTCCATTTTTAGCAATCCGGGACCATAAGTGTGGACCACAATTGATAATTGAGCTTTAAGGTGAGAGATAAGTGTTGCAGGTCTTCATCTCTGTCATGGACCACTTTCTCTGCCCGTTGGAGTAGTTGAGGGTTCAGCATTGACGCTGTGAGGACCACCTGGGCCACCAGCAACTTGCAGCGGGACCACTTCAGATGTTGACAGTAAAGTGTGGTTTCTTCCAGAAACCAAGTCTCGTGGTTTTTGTGTGGTTCTTGTAAGAAACCATGCTGCATGTTATTCAACACAAACATATGCAAACATCTAACCAGGTTTGTTAATCATCAAAGTCAATAGATAATTATTCATTAATCATGATTAATCATTAATAATCTATATTAAGCTCATGTTTAGGTCATCAATCTCCCCCTTTTTGATGATGACAAACATTGTGTTGATTACGGAAAAAACCAGGATTGGTTAAGATATCACAATAAGTAAGCACACTCCCCCTGAATTATTGCTCCCCCTATATCAAACATTTTTATGCTCTAAGTACCATTGGCTAGTCTGCTTAGCTAAAATACTCCCCCTGCAAATAACAACATCTTCTTGCAAATAAGTTTTAGCAGAGTATAGCGCAGCAGCAAGAAATAGTTTAAATTTTAACATTTTTCTCCCCTTTTCATAATCATAGCACCATTTTTTCCCCCCCTTTTGGCATCAACAAAAAGTATAAGGGTAAAGGGTAGAATAAGAGACAAGATTAGTGCAATAGGAACATAAGATTAACATTCAAAAGAAGAACGCCAGATAACATAAGGTAACAACCAGATAACAGAACCAAACAAGGTCCGAAAGAGAAACCACGATAAAAACCAATATAAGAACCAACAATAAACCAGCCTAAAAACCAGGTAAGGAACCATGCGTAAAACCATGAAGTACGCAAAATGAAAATGCATGTCCTAGGGGCATCAGGCAGTTGAGTGCATCACCCATCATCAGTATCAAACTCAAGAAGAGAGACAATCTGATCCAGAGAGTCCATCACTTTTTCTTCAAGATCATCGATATGCTCCTTGATTTCCTCCAAGGTACCCTCAATAGCATCCATCCGAACCATTAGATCATCTTTTTCAGATACCTTACCCTTGGTCTTCTTTACTACAACAAATTTCCCATATGTACCAGGTTTGGTACTCATTTTGGATAAAGATTGAGCATTGATCTGGATAGGGTTCTCGGGTTCATCTGCCTCAGAAGGAGTCTTGGAAAATTTGCGGGCCAACAGTGTGATTAAGCCTCCGAGACATGGCACTCTGCATGTGGCCATATGATGCAGGATGAGAGTCCCATAGCAAATGGGGGTCCTTTTCAGGATGCAGGCCAAAGTCCACTGATCACAGAGTTTGACAGTGGTTTGATGATAAGGTCGAGGTAAAACCACCCTGGTGATCATGTACATGAGAACTCTATGCTGAGGAGACAGAGCTCTGTACTTGCCCCTTCGATTGGAGGATCCAAACAGAATCTTGTTGGCTTCAGTGTAAGTAGGGGTTCCCCTGTGATGCTTCTCATAAACATAGACAACCTTAAGCTTGCCGTGCTTGAGCTTAAGCACTTCATTGATGTCATCAGCAGTGATCCTCACAGTTTTGCCCTTGATGTTGGTTGTAATTATCTTGGAAGCACCAGAAGTATTCGTGGTTGACTTCAGATTCTTGTAGAACTCCCTTGTTACAATCTTGTATGCCTTGGCTTTGAGAGTTGCCATATAGCTAAGATTAACCTTCTTTAGAATTTGTGACACACCAAGCTCCTCAAAGTCTTCCATCACCACAGTGTGTGATGAATAGAAAGCAGAAGTCTTAACTTTGCGCTTCTTCTTAGCATATTTAGGATCTGTTTTGGCCTTCTTCTTTGGTGGTTTTGCAGGAGTTTCTTCTTCATCTTTTGGGTCATCATCTTCTTCATCATCTTCATTACAATCATCACTGTCATCACCAGAGCCCCCTTTATCTTCTTCATCATCATTGTCATCTTCAAAGTCAGAGTCATTATCGGATTCATCACTTCTTTTCCTTTTCTTTGAAGCCTCTGAATCATCAGATGCCTCTACCTTAGACTCGCCATTCTCTAATTCTGATTCATTCTCTGAATCATCGTCTGACTCTGGCTCTAGTTCTGGTTCGGGCTCTCCAACCTTTCTTTTCGCTTCTGCCTTGGACATTGGTTTCGGGGTTGGTTTCTTTGAAACCACCTCAGCAGTTGGTTCCTGAATGGAAATCCCAGTATTCTTCTTAGGAGTGGCTGATTGTCGCTTCCTTCTCTTCTGTCCAGTAGCCTCAATGGTGGTGACTGACACTGAAATAGGTGTCTCCTTTGGTATCTCAGTTGGTTTCTTAGAAACCACAAGATTCTTCTCAATAGTAGAAGCAACAGCTTCTTTGCTTACTTTCAGCACAGTCGCCATCAGACCTTCTTCATCCTCTTCTAGCTCTTGCTGAGGCAAATTGAGATCAACAGTGTGTGTTTGTGGTATGGTTTTGGCAGGTGAAACCATAGCTGAAACAATCTCTGGAACCATAGCTGAAACCACATCGGAAACCAAGTAGGTCTTATCACCAACTTCACGACTTGCCTTCTCAGTAGTATCTAGCAGTTCAGTTCCTTCACGCAATACTTTGTAGTAGGATTCTTCTTCTTCTTTAGAGGGTGTTCGGATGAGGCTTTCTGGAGGAGTATGGCCTTTGATGATAAACTCTGAAATCATATCCCAAATTCCTCTCTTTTCTTTTTACGAAATATTTTGGGATCATGACCAGGTGGAATTACTATATGCTTAACAAAGTTATCAATCATTGATGTGACCATACTGGGGGTAAGCACAGAAGGGTCTTCTGTAAGTATGGTGGTTGTGCTAGCACTAGGTTTATCAATAGTGGTGCGTGGGATGGTTTTCTCACTGTCTTCAGGTGTAGGAACACGATAACTGATAGGATCTGGACATAAGAGGTCAGTTTGAGGTGTATTACCAGTGAGAGGTGTTTTGAGCCATGAGGGTGTAGAAGACCCTTCAGGAACAGTGCTTTTCTCTATGGTTGGCCAAGGCTCTCGATCAAGCCAAACTTTTTCAGACCCCTTCTGGCTTTCCTGCTTTTCCCAAGCCTCTTTGAACTTCTCTGATTCATCAGCTTCTGTAGCAGCACATGGAGTGGTAGTGTGCTCCTCCATCTCCTTTTGTTCTTGCACCTTCTTGAGGTATGCAAGCTTGGCAGCCTCAATCTCTTCTCGATTTTGTGGCTTAGGTTTGGTAGTGTTTGAGGTAGAAGAGGTTTGTTTAGAAACATGCTTCTTAGACTTGGCTGTTTTGGTGTTTCTCTTCCTCATCTTGTGAGTGTTTGGGTTTGAAAGCAACTCTGGCTTAGAAGAGAGAAGGGTTTAGGGATAGAGTTGTGAGTGAATGAGAATTTATGTTGAGGAAGGAGTGTGTGTGGGGTTTAAAAAGAAGTGGATATGACCAGTTAAGGGAATGGATTATTAGAGAGAGAGTGGCAAAGGAATCGGAACAGATCACGGGTGGAAGTAACGGTCAAATGCATTTACTTCTTCCCCTCCCTTTTCTGCTTTTGTCGGGTATGACCCACTGTGGTCCCCAACTTTTTGAATTATTTGGACCACTTTGACCTTCAACTTATACCAGCAAAGATCCTGTGATTAACCCCACCAGATATCTTAATTTTGACTTTCCCAAAGTACTCAGATTTGCTACCCCAACTTGCCAAGATACCTTTTGTCTGTTGGATAATCTGATTTAGAATTCCTGCCTGAAGAGATGTTTTTGTCCATTGGATAATGACTGCAGAATATTTGGTTTCTCCAAAGACCAAGATTATTCATTCTTCCATTTGCCTTAACTGATGATCATAATGCCTCAAGACATTTCCTCATATGCCAGAATGCAATGTGAACGTGTGTGTATGAGGTGTAATGAATGCAATAAAACTAATATGGTCATGTATGCACATAATAAGAGGATGCATGGTCTGTTGAAAGACCAAGTATAAAACCAAGTATGAAACCAAGCATAAAACCAAGTAAGCAAAAGAGTCAAGGTAAGTTACACATTCCAAGTTCAAGTCTGATCTTGGTGAATTGATCCTCTTTGAGTGGCTTTGTAAAGATATCAGCAAGCTAATTTTCTGTCTTCACGAATTCAGTTGCCACATCCTTCTTCAACACATGGTCTCAGATAAAATGATGCCTTACTTCAATGTGCTTGGTCCGAGAGTGTTGTACAGGATTCTTGGTCAAGTTAATAGCACTAGAGCTGTCACAGTAGATTGGCACACAATTAAATGTTAGTCCATAATCACTTAAAGTTTGTTTCATCCATAGGACTTGTGCACAACAAGCTCCTGCTGCAACATATTCAGCCTCAGTGGAAGAGGTTGCAATAGAATTTTACTTCTTACTTGACCAAGACACAAGAGACTGTCCAAGTAATTGGCATGTCCTACTTGTGCTTTTTCGATCTAATGTGCACCCTGCAAAATTTGCATCTGAATAACTTGTTAGCTCAAAAGTGCTGACTTTAGGATACCATAAACCAAGAGAGGATGTTCCCTTAAGATACTTGAATATGCGCTTAATTGCTTTATGGTGAGACTCTTTAGGACATGATTGAAATCTTGCACATAAACATACACTAAACATTATATCAGGTCTTGTAGCAGTAAGGTAAAGAAGACTACCTACCATGTCCTTATACATTTTTATATCAACATCCTTACCTTGTTCATCCTTGTCAAGTTTGGTGGATGTGCTCATAGGGGTGGCACTAGGCTTGGTTTCACTCAAACCAAAGCGCTTTAACAACTCCTGAGTGTACTTAGCTTGTTTAATGAAAATACCACTATCAAGCTGCTTAACTTGAATTCTTAGAAAGTAATTAAGCTCACCCATCATGCTCATTTCGAATTCACTATGCATAAGCTTCTCAAATTCCTTGCAAAGCAAATCATTAGTAGCTCCAAACAAAATATCATCATCATAGATTTACACAATGATAACATCACTTTTGTTATTTCTAATAAACAATGGTGAATCAACTTTGCCTCTAGAGAAGCCTTTAGACACAAGATAAGAGCTTAATCTATCATACCATGCTCTAGGAGCTTGTTTAAGTCCATATAATGCCTTTTTAAACTTATAAACATGCTCAGGATGGTCATGACATTCAAAACCAGGTGGTTGCTCAACATAAACTTCTTCTAAGATATGTCCATTTAAGAATGCACTCTTAACATCCATTTGATATAACTTGAAGGATTTATATAATGCAAATGCGAGTAGCATATGAATGGACTCTAATCTGGCAATAGGAGCAAAAGTCTCATCATAATCAATACCTTCCTCTTGATTACACCCTTGAGCAACTAACCTTGCTTTGTTTCTTACCACAACACCAGTCTCATCAAGTTTGTTTCTGAAAACTCATTTGGTTCCAATGACTGGATGCTTAGCAGGTCTAGGCACAAGTTCCCAAACATCACTCCTCTTGAACAGATTTAACTCTTCTTGCATCGCCATTATCCAATTTTCATCAAGAATAGTCTCTTCTGCACTTTTGGGTTCCACTTGTGTGAGGAATGCAAGATGTGAGTTGACATTGTGTAGTGAGGATCTGGTAGTCACCCCTCTGGACAAATCTCCAAGTATAACCTCTGTTGAGTGTCTCCTGGGTGCTCTCACATTTCCATGAGATGTAGATCCCTGTTCTGCATCGTTTGGTTTTTGCCGAGAACCACGTGGTTCCACCATTGGTTCCATGTTTGGTTGTGACCATGGTCGCACGGTTGGTTCTTGCATGGTTATTGGAAGAGGCTCCAATTCAGGAGGTTCTTCCTCTTTTTCAGCAGTCCCATTAATGCTTATGATTTGTGGTTGATCTTCAGGTGCAGTATCTGTGACTATATCATCACATGTATCACATGGGTCAATCTCATCAAAAACAGCATGCATGGTTTCTTCAACAACCAAGGTTCTCTTGTTATAGACTCGATATGCTTTACTAGTTAGAGAGTATCCAAGAAATATACCATCATCAGATTTAGCCTCAAATTTATCAAGATTGTCCTTAGTATTAAGAATGTAGCACTTAGACCCAGATACTTTAAAATAACCAATGCTTGGTTTCTTATCAAACCAAATCTCATAGGGGGTCTTTTCAAACAAGCTGTGTTTACACCCTCTGCCCAGAAGTAGGCAGGTAACTTATGCTCATTAAGCATAATTCTAGTTATTTCTTGCAAAGTTTGATTCTTCCTTTCAACAACCCCATTTTGTTGAGGTGTTCTAGGAGTAGAAAAGGTGTGTTCAATGTCACTTTGTTCACAAAAGTGTTTAAATACAAGATTATCAAATTCTCCACCATGATCACTTCTAATTTTTGAAATCTTGTAGCCTTTTTCATTTTGTAGATGCCTAACAAGAGTAACAAATTCATAGCATGCATGATCTTTTTGTGCAAGAAATAATACCCATGTATACCTTGAATAATCATCCACAACCACAAATACATAACTCTTACCACCTAAACTTACTGTTCTCATAGGTCCAAACAAGTCAATATGCAACAGTTCAAGGGGCCTAGTTGTAGAAATAGTATGCTTAGGTTTAAAGGAACTTTTAACCTGTTTTCCAAGCTGACAGGCTCTGCATGTGGTTTTTTTCTCATACCTGCGCTTAGGCAGACCTCTTACCAACTCCTTTTTGGACAAATTTGAGATGAGTTCCAAATTTGCATGGCCAAGCCTTCTGTGCCAAAGGGTTGGTGTCTCTGTTCTTGCACTTAAACACTTGAACTCAGGGTCAGAAACATTGCATAGATTTACAGAAAATATGTTGCCTTTTCTGTTGCCAATAAAAACCACTTGGTTATTGTCTAAAACCAAACATCTAGAAGCCTAAAAAACAACCCTATATCCTTTGTCACATAACTGGCTAATAGTTAGCAGATTATACTTCAGATTATCAACCAATAAAACATGCTCAATAACAGGGTTAGAACCAACATTACCAAGACTAAGGATTTTCCCTTTTGACTTGTCACCAAAAGTTACATTACCTCGGTCCTTTTCAGTTAGGGATGAAAACATGGATAAGTCTCCTGTCATATGCCTTGAACACCCACTGTCCAAGATCCATTCATCCCTAGTATCCTGTAAATATGACCAAGCTTTAGGTACCCAAACTAACTTGAGTCCTTCAGGGTTAGGCTTGGTTCCTTTCGGAACCCACACATACTTCACATTACTATTTCTCTTCTTAAACCAACAAGTTCTAATACCATGACCAGCTTTACCACAACAATAGCATGTAATATGAGATGCATTGAATCCATGTGAATGCATATGATAGTTTCTTCTAGGTGGATACATGTTTGTCTTAGGTGCATATGGTTTTCCAGACCAAGTTTGAACAAATGGCACATACTGGTTTGGTTTGTTAAAAACCACAGTGGAATCATTTGGTTTGTATGCCTTGTTGGGAGATCTGTGTCTATATTGCTTTTTGGATCCTATCTTGGCATTCTTAGCAGTCTGATAATGTTTGTTAGCATGCACATGAGTAGTAACAGGCACATCAAATCCTGCCTTGACAAAATGCACAAAAGTGTTTGGTTTTTCAAAAACCACATGTGTAGCCCCTATTCCTTCTTTCTGCACAGAGTGTCTTTGCTGTCCTAACAATATATTTAGGTTTTCTGTTCCACTGGTGAATTTCTCGAGAGAATGTTTAAGATCTCTAACTTCCTCTTTTAGCTTACTATTTTCCATAACCAACAACTCACTATTAGCAACACTAGAAGCATTTAACTTTTCTAGTTCACTATGAGCAACTTTTTCAGCTTTCAGAGTTTCATATGACCTACAAACTTCAGTATGAGCAGTATCAAGCTTTTCATACGCATTTCTATGTGCATTAGCATCATATACAAGTAAATCAATGCGTTTCTTATATGCTTTGTTCTTTTTAAGAACTTCCTTATATCTTTCATGCAATTCAGCAAAAGCATCTTGTAATTCATCAAAAGTAAAGTCAGGTGAGTCATCTACCTGAGAATCTTCTTGAGCCATGAGACACAAGTTTGCATCCTTATCTGTCTCAGAATCACTTGAAGAATCCGAGTCATCCCAAGAAACCAAGACCTTCTTCCCTTTGGTTTTTGAAGAATCATATATGTTCTTCTTTTGGTAAGGACACTCTGATTTGATGTGACCAGGGCGGTTGCAACCAAAGCATGTCAGGGAGTCTTTTTTAGGCTATTCAATCTTCACACCTTTAGGACTTCTTCCCTTGAGTTGCGTCCTCTTGAAGTATCTTACAAATCTCTTTGTAAGGAGTGCAACATCTGAATCACTGTCATCATCAGATTCTTGGGATTTTAAGGCCAGGTCCTTCTTCTTTGGTTCCTTGGTTTCAAGCTTGGAACCATGCACTATAAGCTTGCCAATTAGCTCATCATAGGTGAGAGTGTTCAAGTTTAGAGCTTCTTCTATGGCAGTAACCTTGGGCTCCCACTCCTTAGGTAGAGACCTAAGTACCTTTGCAACCTTCTCTCTGTATGTGATAACCTTCCCAAGAGTTGCAAGGCTGTTGCACATAATTGTGAAGCGAGTATCCATCTCCTGTATGGTTTCACCAGAAACCATCTGAAACAGTTTATAATCCCTCATGAGACGATTGAGCCTTGACTCCTTCACTGGGTTTGTGCCCTCATGAGTGACACATAGAAGCCTCCAGATCTCATAGACAGTTTCACAAGATCTGACTCTTTGAAACTCACTCTCACTTATTCAACAAAGAAGGAAATTCTTGGTTTGAGCATCAAGCTTAGCCTTTTTGAGCTCCTCTTCTGACCAGAACTGCATATCTGTCAGTGGTCTGGCATAAGGATGCTGGACTATGTTGCACACCTCTAGATCTTTGCCTTCAAGGAATATCTTCATCCTGAACTTCTAGTAATCAAAGTTTGCACCATCGAAGTAGGGTGCTTTGTTGATGTTATTTCCCTCATAAGCTATGAACTTTGCCTCTGGATGTTCTCCTTTGTACTGAGAACGTGGCTCCGCTACCAATTGTTAGCCAAGATAGGCCTGAGAAGGGGGGGGGGGGGAAGGGGTGGGGGTGGTGAATTAGGGTACCCCTTAATCGCGGTTGGTTTCTGAAAAACCAAATGGTTTCTTCACAAACCACTCACCCGCAGAACAGACAGTGATCACAAGCAGAATTATAAGAGAGCAGAGGGAAGAGAGAATATGACACAGTGATTTTAGAGTGGTTCCCCCTCATCAGGTACTCCACTACCTAAAGGACCCTCCTTTAGGATTTCAAATCCTCACTAACTTAGGCTTTTGCGGGATCAGCCTCAATCTATTACAGAAACCAAGCTTTTGCAGGCTAAGCTCTAACCTTTACAAGTTTTTCCCAGGCTAAACTCTAACCTTTACAAGAAACAAGCTTTTGCAGGCCCAGCTTAAACCTTTACAAGTTTTTCCAAGCTAAACTCTAACATTTCCCCAATTCTAATCATAGAGTTGAGATCCCAGCAAAACTACACACTAGTCTTGCCTAAAACACTACCTTTTGAAACAACTTGTTGAACAAGAATAAACTCAAGTGTAAGCTCAACAAATAACTCAGGTGTAACCACAATTGCAGACTTCAAAGTAATTTTCAAATTAGCTAGGATGCTTTTTCAAGAAGCATTCCTCTTCCTTATATAGAGCTTGAGCAACTGAGAGTAGGTAGAAAGATCTTCATCCAACGGCTCTAAGTACCCATCAGCTCATCATCCAATGACTATGAGGTACAAAACAATCTTCAGAGTTTACTCCATAATTCACTAGTTGGTGTTGGGTTCATTTCACTACTTGAAAACATTACTTGCTAAAATTGGTGTTGAGTTGACTCCTCCATAATCCACTCTCTTTGCAGCTCAATTACTTGAAAACATTCCAATTTTAGCAATCCGTGACCATAAGTGTGGACCACAATTGATAATTGAGCTTGGAGGTGAGAGATAAGTGTTGCAGGTCTTTATCTCTGTCATGGACCACTTTCTCTGCCCATTGGAGTAGTTGGGGGTTGAGCATTAACGCTGTGAGGACCACCTGGGCCACCAGCAACTTGCACCAGGACCACTTCAGATGTTGAGAGTAAAGTGTGGTTTCTTCCAGAAACCAAGTCTCGTGGTTTTTGTGTGGTTCTTGTAAGAAACCAAGCTGCATGTTATTCAACACAAACCTGTGCAAACATCTAACCAGGTTTGTTAATCATCAAAATCAATAGATAATTATTCATTAATCATGATTAGTCATTAATAATCCGTATTAAGCTCATGTTTAGGTCATCATGTTCAACTTATAGTCCACATGGGATTATAAAATTGTGCTCGACAAATATGTTGTCTAGAGCATGATTAATGCTTAGCTGTGTTATTGGTTAAATTAATTTTCATTATGCATTCAACTTTAGGACGATGACTGGGAACATAGTGAACTTTCGACTACGGGTTATGCATGTGATTATTAACCTAGTCAATCGAAGCTTAGCATTATACATGTATGTATGTTGAACATTATACCTTATATGTGATCCTTGTGTATTTTATTTTTCTTAAATATAATTACTGCTTCATAAGTTATTGTCGCCTAACTCAACAAAAGGTTGATGCTTAATGACAACAATTATGAAATCTGGAATTTAGTATTCCAATATGTGCTGGTAGAGCAAAAGTGCTCTTGTGATCATCAATGTAGTCATGAAAGTTGAAGACAAATCAGTACGACAAACCATACAATGCAAAGTACTGTTGTAACAAAAGTGTTGCAATGATGACCAAATGGGTCATTTTCCATTGATGAAATTGGATAGTACGATGTGGTACTTTACTTTGCATGAGCTAGCAAACTTTGTGTTTGCGGCTGTTTTATTTTTGTATGTAACTGAATATAATTCTTAGTGAATTATAGACTCAATAGCCACACATTATAATATATGGAGATGTGATAACTCATCAATTTTAAGTCTCACATGGAGATTAAATGTTTTGACATGTAAGTGGCAACAATAAGGTGTTGCTTTAATACTCATAGCCTATAAGTTAGTCTTGTGTAACATATGAGACGTGATCTTACATGATGGTTGTCTTTTCTGACATGTTTTCATTTTAGTAACCATACATGCTTTCATGACAAATTATAAAATTGATTCTGGTTCAATTTTATATGGCTTTAGTCTTATTACCGAATAATGCTAGAATTGGTCATACGGACCAATAGAGAATGCCAAGGTTAGCAAATAATGTTTGCTTCCTAGCATTATGCAAGTAGAGTTGTCTGCTTGTGAGTGTTATCTAGCTACTTATTGACCGTCTGGTAAAGTGATTGAAGCCAACTCTTCATTGTTATTTGTCCACCTGGACATCTGCGGGTCCATTCACGTTTGGACTGGGCAAAAGCATGTAATTCATCATTTTATTCATTACACCCAATTATATCTATTTAATTTTATATTTTTGAGGCATTAAGTTGTTTCTAAAGCTATATGAGCTTAATAGAAAATTAACTAGATATGAAGATACAAGATCTTCACGTTAATTGTGATTGTTTTGTCGATCCAATCAGTTGGGCATGTGATGAAAGGATATAGTGGATTGGTTGACTATTCCTAACAATCTATGACAAAATGTGTTATAGAGTGACATGATGGAATGCTTCTGTAACGGTTAAGTAAACGAGGGCGCAAACCTTATTGCCACATGGGTAATATTTAATTGGTTGCTGCCTATATACTTAACAATATGCCTATATGGTCAGTTACAACTACGCTACATGTGTTGTAGACTAGAATGCTTCCCACCAAGTGTTTTAGTAACCTTGGGAGTTATACTACTTATAAACATTATTCCTCTCTACTTGGCAAGATGTGACTTCAGAGGAAGACAAGTGTCTTATGAGATACTTACTAACCTCAAAGGTTATATATTTATAAGGCAACAAAATAGTGGGAGAGTAACTGGGTATAAACCACAAGATGTCACATTCTTAGTGAATGAGTTTCTTAAAAAGGTTGAGGTAGGTTAAGGCCTATCTTTATTTGAGGAAGAGGATTAAGATGTGCAAGGATTACTTTATTCGAGTGGGAGGATTTTAAGAGAAGATGAATTAGTTTTTCATCAATAAACTTCCTCATCATCAAGTCCAAATAAAAGTAATCTTGTTGTTCCAAGTGGTAGCAATAGAGATAGATCTTGTTCATAGTGGGAGCGAGATTAACATTTTAATCTGAGTGGGAGCCATGTTGATCCAAATGGGAACAACATACCTGAATCATAATTTAGTGTGATTCTCATAAAAGATTGTCGTTGATGATTTGACATCAAAAATAGTGGGTCTTTTATGATATTCCTACATGATGAGCCTAGAAGAGGCTGCCTCAAAATGCTTCTATAGAGAAATGGACAAAGGCACTTGAAGAAGAGATGGAGTCAATGAGAGTCAATAAGGTTTAAGGACTGGTTGATCTCATTGAAGGACACAATGCCATTAGGAACAAATGTGTTCTCAAAAGCAAGCTTAAGGCTGGTGGCATAGTTGAGAAATTTAAGAGTCAACTAATAGGTAAAAGGTACACTGCAGAAAGAGATAGAATACAAGAATCAATCCGTTTTCTGTGAGTTTTACCTATGTGTGGATGTTTCTAGCTATTATTTCAAACTTAAATCTTGGATTACGTCAAACGGATGTAATAATGCCTTTCTCAATGAAGATAGAATGAAACAGATTGTGTTTCATTGAAGAGGACCACAAACATATAGTTTGTAGACTTTGAAGTCTATATTGGTCTTCTAATCCTCAAGACATCTACCAAGTAAGTTTGTAATTTACATATAGTATGTATATGACATACTTATAGCTAGAAATGATATGGAGTTTAATCAACAAGGTAAAGAACCTAGTTGTCATCTCAATCGCGATAGATGATATGGATAAATATTGCATATAAACTTGAAATTAAGATTTTAAGATATTGTTTCAAGATATTATTGTATTTTTCGTAAGAGAATTACACTAATAAAGCTTTGGAATAATACTATATGCATCAAAGTAATCATATCTAAACTCATATCAATAAATGCCATACTTTGAGAAATCATGTGTCCTAAGACTCTTGATGAGAGTGGTAAATAAGTCAAGTTCCATAACAGAGCGTAGTCGGAAGTTTGTTGTATGCTGTGGTGTATGATAAACTAGATATTGGTTAAGAAAATGGCTTAACAGACAGATGTCAATCCGACCTAGGCATAGCACATTACAAGTAGTTAAAAACGATCATGGGATGTCTAAGGAAGTTTGCTGATTACATCTTTGTCATCAAGTAAGGAAAAGTCCTTGTTGGTTGAATACACAAGACTTGATCATGGAAAAGATCTAGATGGTAGAAAAGTCTACATCTGGACATATATGTTCTTACTAAATGATGGTGCCATATCATAAAGTAGTAAGAAATGATCATGTGTTTTCTTGACTGTGATTGAGGCTAAATGTGTTGCTCTCACTTCAGTAGTGAAAAAGTTATTTGGTTGAATAAATTCTTAGATTTGTGAGATGGATAATGCATAGAACACTGATCTAGTGTTGGTCGACTATGATAGTGAGGCTGCAATTTCCATTGCAAAGAATGAATAGTTTCACCAAATAAGTAGACATCTTTGCAGATGGTATTGTTGTATGCAAGGTTGTGAATGTGAAGTATTTGTCTATAAAAGACAAGTGATCAGATACACTGTTCAAGCCTTTACCTTGGGATGTGTTTTTTGAGCACATTTGGTATTAAAATTGTGTTGGCTTAAGTACTTCACTTTATGCTTATTATTTTCCCAAAGTTCACAACCTGTGTTTAATGTTCATGCTATCAAATAAGTTGATTTGCATACATACATATGGATGAATGTTATGTACATTCTTCATTTATTTGTTTAAGAGTATGTCGAGTAGACACGAGGTTAGCCCTCTCACACGGGTAACCGCCTCCTTATCTTAGTGATAAGTGGAGATGAGACAGATTTAAAGCAAAATTATCAGACGGATAATTTGAGAGCTTATATGATGACATAAGGTCATTTTAATGGTGGAATACGTTCACCAAGTCTACTTAGTGGGTCAGATGTGAGTTCAAGTTCATGTGTAGATCGAGGAACTCAGATTTGGACACATATGGTGTCTAAATATCATCTGTACAACATTCTACATGGGAAAGACGTACGCTCCACGGGAAAGGAGAAAATGTTGTAGCACATGTTTCATACCATTTGTGCGTTTTGCCGACCAAACGGGTGTACATAAGTTCAATCTCCGCTTATTGTTGTGTGAGACCCAGAGCCTTTGTGGTGGCTCTATCGTGTACCCTCAGGACTCCGATCAGGTACTTGAGATTCAGCTTGATGTTTGCTATCTTAGTGTGTTGCCAAAGGACCATGGACACTGATTCGGTCTGGCGGGACATGTCTAAAAAAGCAAGTTAAGTTGAGTTAATGGGATCGTGAGAAGAGGAAGATCATTGACCGAAATCACATTAGTTTGTATTCACCGGTGCACCAATTATGACATACGGTTATAATTGTGAATACAATGTATCTTAAAAAGAGAGATCTTCGGCAGATTTCTAATGTGATTTATGATCTAGGGTACTTGCATACTTTTTTATCTACTTGCAGGTTTATTCCAGATGAGAGACTACATATTCCTAATAGATGTATAGCATTTAGGTCTCACAGTATGCTGGTCGCACGGTTCTACTTCCCTGTATGGATGTTTGCAGTTTCTGATGAGAATTTGTTTCTCATGATTGTGTTTATGAGCACTCCCATTATGTGTGAGTGGGAGATGTTGGAAAATAGTGAGTCCACCCATAAGGGGTGCTCACATAAGCCCAACTGGGCCCAACTAGTGCATTATATAAGCCACCACAAGGGGAGGCTGATACATGGTGTATGTTACACGTTATATATAGTTGGGCAGAAACACAGATAAGCTGCATACTATATTCTAGGGTTTAGACAGTGGAAACTAGATGGTCGATCCGACATACTGTGTCGGTCTCCACCGACCAATAATCGAAGCCGTGGCTCCCGATCCTGACAACGCTTCCGCTTCACTCTTACAGATAAGTGTTCTTATCTATGTTATGCTATGTATATGTACATGAAATCCTTCACCTCTGTTTCTTCTCCTCTCCTCTCCTCTATCTCTTCTTATTTTGCGCTCTCTTTTTTTCTCTTGTTCTTCGTCTCTGTTTCATCTCTTCTCGATTCCTTTTCTTTTTATTGGAAATCTCTTCTCAGCTTCTTCATTGTTTCTTCCTTTTTTTTACTATTTTTTAATCCCGATCGCATGGAATCCCCTATTTTCTTTGAATTCTAACCCTGATTGCCCGCAACTATGGCCATATGGCGGAGGGGAAATGATCAAATAATATTTTGGGGCGCTATCAAATAATACTGCCCGCAACTATCAATTTCATGCCCCATGATAGATGTTGGCTTACTTTTTTAGGAATAAGGATGGATGTTGAGCTAAAAAAAAAATTGTTGAACAGAAAAAAGTGATTTTTTTGTCCTATTCTTTGCTATCTTTCTCCCCATTGAAGATTATCATTTTGGACGCCTTTAAAATTGTGAACATGTTGTAGTTTATATTTTCTATTGTAGATATTTAGTAAAATAAATTGTATATCAATACTTTTTATAACAAACACAGAAATTTATTTAAAACCTGCAGCAAGGCGCAGGCAATTTGCTAGTGTAATAATAGCAATTTGTGCCTGAATCCCATTATTGTGGTTTTCCCACATATCTTTGGTTTGTAGTTGTCTTAAATAATTAAACAGTTGAACTCAATAATTAAATTGTGAGAATCACTGGGTAGAAAGGGGGAATGCAGCCCTTTGATTAAAAAACTAAGTTACAGTAGTCCCATTGCATCCATAAAAAATAATAATAATAATAATAACATGTGAACGGAGAACTTGAATGCATAAACATGCTGATATTTATTTGTTTTTGGGAAATACAGTAGAGATAATTAATTTTTGGAGCATAGAAACTAGAAAAAGGAATTTGGGTTCTGGTATGTGGAAATTGTGAATTGAAGAGCACCAATTATTGGGAGAGAGGCAATGGATCTCAATGTCTCTTAATTAAAGACCAATTAACTCCTAGCTAATTCTTCTTGCAATCTTCATAGCATGAAAGGAGAATGAGTTCAACTTTATAAGCTGCATCCCTGTCGCTTTCCATGTTCTCCTCCAGAACTGTAATGTCACTTTCCATCTCCAGAGCTGTAATGGACAGAGTAAGGAGAAAAAAAGGAAAAGGAAACTTGTGGTGAGAAAATGGTGAATCGAGGAAAGGTTATAAGCAAATACATATACAAAAAGGGAAGAGAAAAGAGAAGCATGGGAAATTATAGATGTGGCCTACCTTGGTAAAAATTGGAGAATTAAAGATAAGGTTAACTATGTATAAGTAAATTATATAAAAAAAAAAGGAAGAGAAAAGAAAGCATGAGAAGGGATGGGTGAATGAATTAAAGTTGTGGCCTACGTACCCTGGTAAAAATTGGGGAACTTGGAGTCTGCACACTTTTGGGTGCATTCAATGTCTTGGGGTGACAGGGGAGAGGGTCGGATCATGCATTTTAGTATGCATCCAGGCATACAAATCACTCGCCCAATGCCACCAATCCCCCTTCTGCTGCATTGAGGTCTACACATCTTAACGCATGCTCCCAACTTGAAACGATTGCCGGGGATTCTGATGTGGGGCAGAGGCAATGGCATAGGTAAGGGTGCAGCGGGTTGGGGTAGGGGCTCACTCGGGGGTTCAGTGGGTTGGGGTAAAGTTTGTTGCGGGGGAGGAGGGGCTGCTGCTGCTGCCTGTGTACGCTGAGGGAGTAATATGGGTGTGGCAGGATTTGCTTGCCCTGCTGCCTGTAACACAAACATCAGATTTATCATCATCACCCCTATCAATCCCCTACTCATTTCTTTCTTTCTCATCTCTAAACTCCTCATCCTCCTCTCCAACCAAAGATTGATATTGTTTTATACAATCTCAATTAATCAATAACTCCCTGCTCTCTGTGTTTTCATCCTGAGTCATGGACCTGTAATTTATAGGCGTACGTACGTGAACCCTGCATGCCCTATGTCCATGCTCCCATTCATTTTTTGCAAGCTATGGTACTGCAATCCCACCGATAATGGAGACTAATTTAGTACTGTGATTGCATAAATTGTGCAAACTGCCAAACTGATAATTCGTCACCTGATCTGATCAAGTATCTCATATCAGGGATTTTCACTTCAAAACTAACGGAAAATAGAAATTAACTGATATACATCAATAGTTAACTTTCCCAAATTCGTGTATGGTTGGGAAATTGGTTGGTCTTTTGAATTCAATTTACTCCCATTCAGTCAATGCAAGACCTCAGTCCTGATTTCTCTCTTGTTAACAATAAGGTAAGCAAGAGAAATAACCGACTCGGCAGTAACATCAACAATACTTTAATTATTTCTTTAGTGCTTCAAAATAGTTATACTATAATTAATCTCTCCTTCATCCAATGTATATCCCCTCAATTTTCTCCCTTGATTTTTTGCCAGTTAAGTTTTTTATGTCCTCCCATTCAATCCTACTCATCATTCCTTCTGATGTGATTCCATTATTTTCTTCAGATTTTTATTCATCAATCCTATACACAAAAAAACGAAATTAAAGCTATATTAATAAGATAAAATTAACACCAAATCTGTTGCCCTATGTTTGGATTACGCTTAATAAAGTTGTCATAAAGTGTCATACAAAAAAAATTGTCATAAAGAGTGTTGGAATTTTTAGATATATGTGTAAAAAGAAGAGAGTTTCAATTATTACTAAGAGGTTTATCACAGCCATATATGTATTTTTATTGCATGTATGGCAAATATATCTATGGCAATCCTTTGATTATGTCGGTCCTGCAACCTTTGGTTCCATTCGTGATAACCCTTCCACAAGGGACAACGCCTTTTTGTCTGTCGTTTTTGTTTTTTGGTCTCGTATATGGTAACCGTACAGGATACTTTATATAGGCATGCATAACTACTTATAATTCCCATCAAATCTTATCATAAATACAAGTCTAATTTTATGATAACTATTTCTTAAAAATATTATAACTCATCAAAATCTTTATATAGGCAAGACATTTATATAAGACAATTATCACAAATACAAGCAAGTATAACCAACATCAAAATCATTATTTTCAACAAAGGACAAACTATCACAAATATAAGTCTATAATTATTTCCTAAACATAATACAACTCATCAAAATCATTATTACAACAAAGAGCAAACTGTGATTAGTGGATATGCGTGAAAATAAGAAACATCACGGTAAAAATATTTCGAAATGAACTATTACAAGTTACAACTATGTGAGATAAAAATCTTTTTTCAGGATTTTTCTCTTCTCTCTCCCCTTAAGAGAAAACCCTAGATTTACAAATTGGGGCTGTCGCCGACGGTTTTCTTTCTGGCGATGAGCCCCCATCAAAGTTCCTTTTAATTATTTTTTTCTATTTTGTTTTAGTTGTGTTGGTTTACTCCCACTTTTGTGGGTTTAGTCTCACTTTTTCTAGGTTTGTTTCTCTCGATTAGGAGCTTTTCTCACCTTTTTTGGGTGTTTCAAACAAAACTATGGGAGCCAAAAGCCATGGAGGAAGATTTGACTTGAAGAACTGTTGATGTGAAATCGGACCTCGGCTCCCTAAGCTGCTAAGCCCAAGGCAAATTCTCAGCCCAATCTAAAACTAAAGACCCATCAACTGCTAGCATTTTCATAAGCAGTGGAGAGGCGGGAAGTAGAATGGTGTAGGACGAAGGCGCCATGCTTCCAGACCATGCCCCCTCAGCATAGCTCCTCACCATACTTTGGGCAGTAAAAGAAGGAACTTGGGGAGCATAATCCATCATTGTAACTTGGTCACAAAGTATCAAGAAAGGGTCCTCTATAAATAGAGGCCAAGTCTTAGGAAGTGGGCATGGCAAATTGTAATACACATTCATTTTCCATAGTACCTTGATATTTTCCATTCACGATTCGGGGTGCCTCTGGCTCTCATCACTGACAATGGGACTGATGCGTAAAATCTGCAAGCGCACAGATCGTAGTAGCACACAAGGTCGTATCCACAGGGACTAAACAAAATAATTAAATAACAGACTCACTCCGTTAGGCTGAAAACAGTAAAAGAAGTAATGATTTTGAGAATGTGATTTGAGACTGTGATAAATAATAAAATAAACAGAGGTAAGCCGTAAATAAAATGAAGAGATCAGATGATAGAAAGCCTAGATCAATCGGGGTTCACTACTCTATCCTTTTATGCCCTAATTGTCCTCCAGATCCTGCTAACAGGGTGACTCTGTTCCGTGTCCGCGAACGGGGCGACACTGTTTGCTAAAAATCTGCAGCTTTCTATTCGTTTTCTTGATGGGTAACAACCTAGGGTGAAATTATCGACTTTTGGAGGTATAATTTCGTCTCAGAGGTCAATCTTACCATTGTCGTGGATCAAACCTATTCCTTAGAGCAATGATTTTTTTTGTTGTTACTAATTCCACAATAATCCTAATGCCTTTCAGCACCTAGATTAGGGTTTGTTTATGATTTTTCAGAATTACACGTCTCCTGTCGGTGCTTAGTCTAATTCCTAAGACAAGTTTTAAGGTGATCAAGCTCCAAACTCGAATCAAGCACACATAAACAAATCAAGATCACAAGTAAGAAAACTGCTGGAGGGATAATTAAACCATAAAAAGAGTTGAGCAGCTACATCCCTCTTGATCTAGAAAAGAGGATTTAGTTCATAATAAAATAGAATGCAAGTATGGAGGATTTGTTCATAACAAACCGTAAATAAGGAAGAAAAATAAGAATCGAGTAAAGAGCTTCTTCTCCTCCTTTTTTGCTGCTGCTGAAGACGATGAAAAGAGAAAAAGCACACCCTCCCCCCCCCCCCCCCCCCTTGCTGCTACGATCTGTCCTTTTTATTATTCTAAAACCCTAGCCTTTAATTCCTACAATTTAGCTAAGGTCACTAAAAAGTAGGAATTAATTCCTTCTAGGACTTCTCCTATTTTGGTGCAGCAAAAATCTCTTTATTTCCATAGGAAAAATAGTAGGTCAGCGCCACTAATTAATTGGCCAACAAGTCACTTTGTCGCTGGAATTATAAAGCTCCAGGTTCTGGTCTGCGGGTTTCAACGGAGTGACACCGTTGAAAACTCTTCGCCAGGAAATCTTCATCAAATCAGCTCTAATCTTTCCAGAAATCCACAAAGAGCTTGAATCCCACGAAGTATAGGTTATTTTGCATCAAAAGACACCTGAAAGCAAGTATCAATTAGTGAAGATAATGCTAGTATAAAATAGACAAAAACCGTAATTAAAATGCATGGTTCCTAACTAAATACTTGGCCAAAGGAACATTTTATGCTCCAAATTACTATATGATATGCACGGCGTGACCCTGTTCAAATGCAACCTGCAATTTAGCGTTAGAAAAGTCCACATTTGAAAAGTATGCTCATAAAAATCTCAAGTCTAAAGTTCACCAAATTACACACAATCAAGATTCAAATTCCTTCACAAACATTCAGTCCAATCAGTCCTTCAAAAGATATGCTTAGAAATCGAACAATTAGAAACAATGTCCCATAGGCAACTCAAAACTCGCATCTCTACTAATGGGCACAAATCAATAATCAGAGATCAATAGGGCTTAATAAAGGGTTGAAACGTGGTTAGGTTTGTGTTTTGAATGAAGGGGAAAGAGTGTTTAAAAGTCTGTCAAATCACTGAATCCAATCCTTGAAAAATTAGAGCAACTCGATGTTTCAACAGACTGACCCTGTTCGCTGGCAGTAATGTTCATTGAATGATCTGCCCTGCTCAACTCAAATGCACACATATTTTTTTTTGTTTTTTTTTTTGTGTGTGTTACGTTTTTGTCTCTTTTTTTTTTCAACTCTTTGCTCTTTTTTTTTTTCGTGAGTGAGCAGGGGTTAATCATGCTACAGCTTGTATCCTTTTCACAGAAATTCTGAACAGGGCGAGACTGTTGGTCTTGAAATCTGATGTTCAATACTCTTTTATGAACTGATGCGCAAGTATATGGACTCAATAACTTAACAGAACGGGTATGGGTTGATTTCAAAGAAAAAATGTGTGCTGATCAGGCACAAGATGGTCATGTAAGTGGCTGCAAAGGTGTGAGGTGGTTGTTGTGGGTAACAAAAGAATATATGACCATCTAAAATAGGCTCAAAGGGCTAGCAAGGGATATAATGATCAAGGGGAGGCTAAGGCTTAAGTGTAGGTGAAATTCAAGGATGGCCTAAATCATGTCTCTAGTCAAGATTGTGCTATAAATTTCGCCTCAATGCAAGTGTAAGAGATGTTCTAAGATAATTGTTTCCTTAAGAATTTTTAAGAATTCTCCAAACTATCCAAATCCTAAGGACGTCACTTTGGTTAAATGAGATCAAGAATCAGAATTATCATGTGGTAATTAGTGTGTACTTAAGGACCTGATTCGGTGTAAGTTCAAAAATAGATAAAAGAGTAGTCATTCCAAGGCTAAACTAACGCAAGCAGAATTGAACAGAGTCGCACCGTTCAAACTGAAATAGGCAGACATCCATAATTACATACAAAATCCTTTGGCCCATGCAACAAAAGTTTATGCATAAAAATAAACAATGCCACAAATTGCAAATTTGCACCCCCAAACCTAAACGAAACAGTGTCCTCACTGGACCAAATGAAACACAAAAAGGGGTACAAAGCAACAAATAAATAAGAAACACAGAAAGAAATAAAAGAGCAAGGACATGACATGAAAGGGCACCCCCAAACCTAAAAACTAGCATGTGTAATAGAAAAGGGTAGGAATGGGTGGGTTTAGGAACACAATACAAAACACAAAAATGCGAACAAAGTGACGCTGTTAGGGGTGCCTGTGTGTGGGTATGTGAACCAAGCAAAATACAGAAAGATAAATAAAAAGGAGAAGGGATGCTTCTCTGGATTTTGCTGGTGATTGTCCCATCCCCAAGTCCTCCACGTTGTGTCATGCTTGCTTGCTCTCTATTTTTTTTGTCTTTTTGATTTTTCTTCTTTTTTTTCCTGCAAAATAAAATAAACGACAAAGAAAATTAAAAGTAAAAATGCATAAACTGAAAATTACCTCCAAAAATCTCAGGTTGCCTCCTGAGAAGCGCTTATTTAATGTCGTCTTAGCTGTACACCCTTCCATTTAAGTAATGGGAGAGTCTCGAAGCAATAGAGTCGCCCTGTTGTCAACTGTATCCCTGGGTCATATGGCCTGAACAACTGTCCACTGACCCTGAATGGTTCAGGCTTTCCATCAATTGACTCTACTACTCCAAGAGGAAGGACTTGGACCACTGGTTGGAGTATTTTTATCAGGTCATGGTCATCAACAGGGTCACCCTGTGACAGAATCTCGAGCTTATAAACTTGTTGGATAGTTTCTGGTATGTCCCCTTCGATCAAGCAAGTATATTCTGGAGCGTTTTGTTCCTCTTGTTGTGCACCATCAATAAGGGAAGTCAATAGTGCATCGATTGGGTCACAGAGTGGGCCTTCTTGATCAGTCTCCCTTGCAACCATGTCCGTAAATGCATCAACTCTACAGCACATGTTTGCACTGAGTTCATTCCTAGCAGCTTCTGGAATGTTGAACTCCACTAAATCATTGCTAACCTTGAGGGTCAGCTTCCCTTTTGAGCAATCAATCATAGCCCCTGCGATTGCTAAGAAAGGTCTTCCAAGGATGATGGGCGTTTGGGAATCGGTTTCCATTTCTAGAACAACAAAGTCTACTGGAATCTGCAATTTTCCAATCTGCACAAGAACATCTTCAAGCCCCCCAATTGGATGTTTAACACTCCGGCCAGCTAGCTGCAGGGTCATCCTGGTGGGTTTCAAGTCCCCAATTGATATTTTTTTAGCAAGGGATAGAGGAATTAAGCTGACACTTGCCCCTAAATCATACAAAGCTTTGTCAATTTTCAGAGTATCAACAGTGCAAGTAATTGAAAAACTCCTTGGGTCCTTACTCTTTGCTGGAAATTTTTGCAAGATAAGTGCATTGCACTTTTCGGTCATGGGCACCGTTTCAGCATCCTCAATGGCTCTCTTCTTGGACACAAGGTCTTTCAGGAACTTAGCATAGCTTCGCATCTCACTAATTACCTCTGTAAAGGGGAGATTAACGCATACTTTCTTTAACATCTCCACAAACTTCCGAAATTTGGCGTCAGGCTTGGTATTCTTGTAAACTTCGGGGTATGGAAGAGGAGGCATATATGGCTGCACTTCAATCTTTTCTTCCACCTTTTCTTTCCCTTTAGAGGTCTGTGGTTGAGGTTGAGCAGCTGTCGAACTTTCCCCATCATTCTTTTCTACTGCAGATTGGCGAACGGGGTCACTCTGTTGCACTGGCTGCAGTTCCTTACCTCTGCGCAGAGTAACGGCCTTGCACTGTTCTTTGGGATTTTCCTCTGGCTGACGTGGTAGCTTCCCTTGAGTGTTCTTGAGTTGTTGAGCATGCTGGGCCATCTGGTTATCAAGGATTTTTGAGTGGGTCTTGATTTGTTGCTTGTCTTCCGCCAACTTGTTTTGAGTTTCCATGATAGCCTTAAGCCTGCTCATCAAGTCTTGCTGCTGGGGGGATTTTGCTGTTGGCTCCCATGGTATCCTTGCTACCCCTGATTATACGGCCTGGGCTACTGATAATATTGGTGGCTCCCCTGCTGATATGGGTGCGGCTGCCCATTGACGTAATTCGCCTTTTCGGTCATCAATTTTGGGCACTCTTGGAAAGAATGAGCACCATTGCAAGCTTCGCATCTCATGACAGTTTCTGCCATAAATCTGACCATCAATTTGTCGAATTTGTTGCCCATCTCCTTAATTTGGTGCTGCATGGCTGACATCCCCGCTTCAATTTTATGAATAGTATCAACCTGTAAGACACCAGGTGGGTTCCTATTGGTAGCTTCATCGGCCAAATTCTCCATCAATCGGCAAGCTTCATTATAGGGTACAACCAAGAAATTTCCCCCTGTAATAGAATTCAAAGTGGATTGCCCAGCAGGTGTCGCATGATCATAGAAAGTTTGCAATAATACCAACAGTCGAACAAAGTGATTGGGGCACCGTGCAATCAAATCTTGATACCTATCCCAAGCTTCCTTGAGAGACTCATCAGCCCTCTGCTGGAATCCTTGAATCTCCAACCGAAGTTTAGTCTGCTTGCCCGTTGGAAAATACTTCTTCAAAAATGCAACCTCCATCTCAGACCAAGAGGTGATGCTATTAGCAGGGAGGCTAGAAAGCCACTTTTGAGCCTTGCCCACCAAAGAATATGGAAACAAGCGGAGCCGCTTGGCATCATCACTATAATCCCGAATCTTAATAGTGTCACAATATTGGAGGAAATTGTGCAAGTGCTGGTGCGGGTCCTCCGATGATAAGCCACTGAAAGTTTTATTCTCCACAAGCTGAATAAGACTCGGTTTCAGTTCATATTGAGCTGCTGTAATCTCCGGGTGGACGATGGGGTAGCTCCTGTTCTCAATCCCTCGAGCTAGCAGCTCATTCATGGGCACATTATTCAGCTCATCTTCTTCGTTAGCTGCCATTGCAACAGGAATAAGTATCAGTTCTTTTTCCTCTTCTACTTTCTCTGTCCCAGATGTTTCTGACGGTGTGGCACTGTTCAGAGCCTCTTCCAGATTTTGGGACTTAGAATAGAGGAGTGATTCAGGGTCAGAAACAGAGATGAGTTCGGGATTCTGGCTGCGAGTTCCTGAGCTCATACAAGGTTGAATCCTGAAACTCGGAAAAAGAGATCGTAAAACACAAATAAAAGCCTAAAGAAATAAATCAGTAACTAATTATTTGACACTAGTCCCCGACAACGGCGCCAAAAACTTGATGCGTAAAATCTGCAAGCGCACAGATCGTAGTAGCACACAAGGTCGTATCCACAGGGACTAGACAAAATAATTAACTAACAGACTCACTCCGTTAGGCTGAAAACAGTAAAAGAAGTAAGGATTTTGAGATTGTGATTTGAGACTGTGATAAATAATAAAATAAACAGAGGTAAGCCGTAAATAAAATGAAGAGATCAGATGATAGAAAGCCTAGATCAATCGGGAATCACTACTCTATCCTTTTATGCCCTAATTATCCTCCAGAACCTGCTAACAGGGTGACTCTGTTCCGTGTCCGCGAATGGGGCGACACTGTTTGCTAAAAATCTACAGCTTTCTATTCGTTTTCTTGATGGGTAACAACCTAGGGAGAAATTATCGATTTTTGGAGGTATAATTTCCTCTCAGAGGTCAATCTTACCACTGTGGTGGATCAAACCTATTCCTAAGAGCAATGATGCTTTTTGTTGTTACTAATTCCACAATAATCCTAATTCCTTTCACCACCTAGATTAGGGTTTGTTTATGATTTTCCAGAACTAAACGTCTCCTGTCGGTGCTTAGTCTAATTCCTAAGACAAGTTTTAAGGTGATCAAGCTCCAAACTCGAATCAAGCACACATAAACAAATCTAGATCACAAGTAAGAAAACTGCTGCAGGGATAATTAAACCATAAAAAAAGTTGAGTAGCTACATCCTTCTTGATCTAGAAAAGAGGATTTAGTTCATAATAAAATAGAAAGTAAGTATGGAGGATTTGTTCATAGCAAACCGTACATAAGGAAGAAAAATAAGAATCGACTAAAGAGCTTCTTCTCCTCCTTTTTTGCTGCTGCTGAAGACGTGATGAAAAGAGAAAAAGGCCCCCCTTGCTGCTACGATCTGTCCTTTTTATTATTCTAAAACCCTAGCCTTTAATTCCTACAATTTAGCTAAGGTCACTAAAAAGTAGGAATTAATTCCTTCTAGGACTTCTCCTATTTTGGTGCAGCAAAAATCTCTTTATTTCCATAGGAAAAATAGCAGGTCAGCGCCACTAATTAATTGGCCAACAAGTCACTTTGTCGCTGGAATTATAAAGCTCCAGGTTCTGGTCTACGGGTTTCAACGGAGTGACACCGTTGAAAACTCTTCGCCAGGAAATCTTCATCAAATCAGCTCTAATCTTTCCAGAAATCCACAAAGAGCTTGAATCCCAAGAAATATTGGTTATTTTGCATCAAAAGACACCTGAAAGCAAGTATCAATTAGTGAAGAAAATGCTAGTATAAAATAGACAAAAACCGTAATTAAAATGCATGGTTCCTAACTAAATACTTGGCCAAAGGAACATTTTATGCTCCAAATTACTATATGATATGCACACATATCAGGGACTCAATTCGATAGCGAAAAATGTAGAACCTTCTGCGTGAATTTCGGAATTGTGCACAGGTTTGCCTCGGTTTGCCACCCGCAAACCAATAGGCAGACCAAAGTTACCATCCGAATTCTACTTGCGAGAATCAAGAAGAAAATCGAAGGCATCAAGAGCAACTGGCCGGAAGTGCTTGAGGAAGTACTCTGGGCCAACCGCGTGACAGAGAAAAGCTCTACCGGAGAGTCTCCATGTCAGCTAGTATGTGGGACCGACGCGGTCACACCTGTGGAAAAAGCTAATCGCAACACCCAGGACGCTTCGCTATCGGGAAAACAACAACGACGACGGCCTCTAAATAAAATCACAAACTTAATCTAAAGTTAAGTTCTATCAATATCTAAAGCAATCTAGGAAATCGGGGTTCACACAATTACTTTCTAGGTTTATTATGCATGGATGTCAATTTCTCCTATTGATGTGTGATTGTGGGAGATTGTTTCTATTGTCTTAATCCTCAGCTCTCGCATGTTGAATCAAATATTCAGCAAAGATTACTACCTAGCTCTCGCATAGCCTAGCATCGATACTAAACTCATTAAGCACAAAAAAAATCAATCAAGCCCTAAGAAACTATCAGCTCTCGCCTATTTTAGCATCAATCAATCTATGTTCTTCTAGGTATCATCATATAAATCACACAGCTCTTGCATATTGCAATCGATAAGAATCAATCCAAAGTAGATAATAAATTCGGCACACATAGATTGAACAATCAACACAATCAATTAAATAAACACCAATCCATAGATAATAAAACCATAGCAGTAATTGGCTACATCCCTAATCCTAGATTAGAGAATTAGTTCATCATAATAAAATAGCAAATCATCAAAACCTCCCAAGAATTCATCAAGTAAACAATTTGACAGAAAGAAAATCGAATAAAAGAGAGAGTAGTGAAGTCAGGTAGCCGATTTGTGTAGGTGATGTTGGCGTCGGCTTGTGCTCCTCTGGTGACGACTTCTGCTGCAGTTGGACCGATGATTCAGTGACTTTAAACCTTCAAATCTTGCTAGAAAAATGTTGAATTATTGTGGGGAATAACCTTTGAAATTGGATGAGAAATTCGGCACCACCTAGAGGATCCAAAAGAGTGAAAACCCTAACCCTACTAATGTGTGTGACCTAATAACTAACCAATTCGGTAGAGCTTCGCCCTCTGACTTCTGCCTCCTCAATATGTCCACCTAGGGGATCCTTTTATACTGTCTTTAGCTGCTGGAAGTCGGTGGGGCTCTCCGTCTTTGAATGGAAATTGAATTCTTGACTTGCACTCCAAGTTGGACTTTTGCCTATTTTCTGACCCAAACATTTCACGCCACTTAACTCCTAGAAGAATTCCAAACTGGGCATTAGGCTCTTCTACAAAGTTCTAGATAATTCTCTCAGATTTCTTTCCGTAAAAAGAACTCTTATAATGGATTTTTGTAGCTCAAGATATCGCCAAAAAACTGGGCCTGGCTTGGCATAGAAAAATCTACATCCTGGGCTGGATTAAAATAATTACTGCTCCATATAGACACGTCTAAAAATTATGAAATTTAATCCATAGAAAGCTCTAGAAGTTTAATTTTGTCTCCAATTTGTCTCACTTAATTTCGATACCTAGAACTCCCGAAATCTTCAAAAGAGTCTGCTGTGCTCACTGCAGAAAGTCTCCTAAATTGGCCTGGTTTCCAAACTTGGCTAAAAAGCTTCCATTCTTCAATAAAAATGATAAATTCCTGATAAAAACACTTAATAAGAAAACTTGAAGTACTAATTGACATAATTCATGGAAATACACAATAATATAAAGATTATACACATAATTGACACAGAATACATAGTAAAAGCCATTCAAAACCATCATAAAAACACTAACATTTATATGTTATCAAATCTCCTTAAACTTAAACTTTACTTATCCTCAAGCAAATAGAACAAGATAAACCAAATAAGGGTTTTGAAAATCTCCACCAATTCACACAATCAAAAGGAATTCATATCAAGACTTCCAAGATAATCACCAAGAGCTTATGAAAAATCATTTAAGATCAAATGCCAAGAAAGAAAAAAAAAATCTCTTGAAAAAGCATCCATGGCAAAGTCAGACTTACCCGTACAAGCTTTCACACATATCATTTAGCAAAAATCAACTACCCATATGCATGCAAGAATGAATTGACGTCATGAAAATTTGAAAAACTAGTCCCATTGGCAAATTCTAGAACTTAACTCCACTATTAGGAATAAACACTCTCAAAAAGATCAATAGGACTTTACAAAGGGTTGTAATAGGGTCTTGGGTAAAGGTTGATTAAAGAAATGGTGTATAGGGATATCAAAGTTCAAAAATTCACTTAAGAAAAGATTGCAATATGCATTATCAAGAAATTGAAAAGAATTCTCAAAGTGCAAGTCTTGAAATAGCATCAACCATGTGATCATCAAAAGAAAATTCAACTTGTTTCAGGAACCATGATTGCGCAATTTTCATCTTTTTTTTTTTGAATTTTTCTTGAATTTTTTTTTTCTGAATCTACTTTGCCGATTTTTTTTTTTTTTATGCGCTTGACATTCCATAACATACTTGAAACAATTGAAAGTGCAAACATCTTCAATGCATAGATCTTCTTGGATGTGAAAATATACGATACAATTGCACTTATCATAGAAAGAATCTTGATAAAAACATAGAACAAAAGTCTCTTAAGGAACTTTGAAAAATAGGGTATGGATAATGAAAGAGAAGAATGGTAGCTATGAGGCTTCAAAGGATTAAAGGTGGGTAAATGTGGGTAAAGAAAGAAAAATTAGCTATTATGATTTAGGCTCAAAGGGTTTAAACAAGGGATAATGATAAATGGTAGGCTTTTTATTGGCCTGTTGGTTTAAACAAAGAATGCCTAAATCATCTCTTTCATTGAGCATCTATAAGAAAAATTCGTTTTGAAAAGTTCTAAAAACTTGTTCTAGGACATATATGTTGACGTCAAAAATTTGAAAAATAATGCGTAGGGTGTCGAAAAATGCTAGGCAAAGAATGCTTGAACTTGGATGAATTCATCACAACTAAACATGAACACAAGATCAATCAAAAATCAAACTTCTTGCATCTATAAGAAAAAGATTTCAAAAACTCAAAATAACTCTCTTGGTTATCCATCAACAAAAACATCTTGATCATAGAATGGTGGGTTTGAAAACAATTTGAAAAAATAAAAAAAAAATTGTTTTTTTCGAAAAACATTAATTTTTTGTCGATTTTTTAAAAATTTTTATTTGAAAACGATTTTGAAAAAACAATTTGAAAAAGTAAAGTTGAAAATGATTTTGAAAACAATTAAAGTTAAAAAGTGATGGCTTTATACTAAGTAACCTAGAATAAAAAATATGCATACTCAATATATTAAAGTCAAAAATATGCTCTTTATTGACAATAAACAAAACAAACAAACAAATTAAAACAAACAAATTGCAAAGAAATTTGTTCCCCCTCCTCAAACTTAAATCGGACAATGTCCTCATTGGCCAAGAAGGAAAAGAAACAAAGGATAAAAAGATAGGCACATAGGAGAGGCACTCTCCACAAACTTAGATTGAAACATGAATAGCACATAACAAAAGATAATCCAAGTAAGAGAGAAAGTAAGATTCAACCATAAGAGAGACAGAGAAATCGAAATTGCATTGCCACTAGGTGTTCATGACACCAAAATTAAACACAATTGACAAGAAATTGAAAATTGCCACGAGGATGACTAGCATTTACTGCATCCTACAAAAGTAAAGACATAAAGCAATAAAAACACAACACATAGAATGATGATGCATGAAACTACTCGGCAAATTTGTTCTCTATGTTCTCTAACTTCTTCCTAAGTTGCAGGATGGTCTTTTCTTGTTCATCCAATTTACTACACATGACTCTCCCTAACTTATCAAGAATGTCAACCAACTTATCCATTTGAGAGAGTAATTCGCTTGTGGTCTCAAACCTAGCACGATTCTCCTCAAAAATCGATCCCGGATTGTACTCGGTAAACTTAGGCATAGGCATAAAATGCGGGTATGGTCGGTGATGGTGAAGTTGAGTCAGCACGGGTTGGTGTTGGTCATCCTAGGGTTGTTCTTGGGAAAAGTCATCTTGAACTGAGTCTAAAAAGGGTAGGAGATGAAAAGAAAAATCAAAAAAAAAAAAAAACTAAAGGGTGCTAGGGAAGTAAAATCGGCAGTAGGTGTATGGTTGTCTAGAGCTTGAATGTTTTGGCGTGGAAAAATATGGGGGGTACGGGTGTGTAATTATAGGCTCTAGAGGCGGTGGAAAGGGTGGTGTTGGTGGCGATTTCTAGTCCTATTGGTACTAAGAATCCTCCTCAAACTAGTATTCAAGTGGGTGTGTACTAGGAATCCTATTTCTCCAAGGATTAGAAAATCCCTAAATAAAATAAAAACTAAATCCTAATCCTAAAAACTAAAGGAATACTATCCTATATATATTTTTGGTGGGTGTAGGAGTAACTAAAATAAAATCGCTAAAGGGTTTGTAACGCCCCGAATTTTCATAATTTGATTTTTTCGGAATTTTCGAAATTTTTATTCCAATTTTACCCTTGAGGTATTTTCGAGTTTTAGTCGAGGAAATTGATTACTATGCCTTGGAAATGTCAATTTTAAGTTGGTGTCGTTCATGGTTCGGGTCCCGTTGGAAACGGATTCGAAAACGGGGTGAAACGCGAAGATTAATGAGGGTACTAGTGGAACTACGTCGTTTTGGGACTGTTTTTTTTTTTAAAAAAAGCAAAAACGCGTTGACCAGGGGGTTGACCGCGCCTAGTGGAACGACATGTCGTCCACTAGGGGCGGCCAAACCCTAGCCGCCTCCTCTCCTCTCCTTCTTTTTCTTTTCTCTTTTCTCTTTTCTTTTTCTTTCTTTCTTCTTCTTCTCTTTTCTTCCAAGCCGCCGCCTACCCCCTGCTCTTCTTCCACTTTTCGTTCTCTCCCTCCCTTCTTCCTCTCTTCCTACTCCTTCTCGTTCTTTTCCTCTTCTTCCTCTCCTTCTCCTTGGGTCTGTTCGATTCTTCTCCAATCCCCCCACGCCGTCGATTTCTTTTTCCCTCAAGTCGCCGTCGCCGTCGCGAGTTGCAGAGGGGACTGAGTGAGGCCTGACCGGGAGTGACGAGGAGCACTGGAACCGTTCCCGTCTTCCTCGTGTTACCGGTAAGTCGAGTCTCTTCCTTGTTTTCTTTTCTCCTCCATCTCGGCTATGGGTTGCTGTTGTTGATGCACTTTGTTTTTCTTGTTTTGTTCGGTGGCGGGTGTGATTTGTTTGTGTTTGGGGTGGTGTGCTTTGGTGGCCGTTGTTGCTGCGTGTCGGGGTTCTGCTCGCCGGTGTTGGTGGTCGGTTCCGGCAGGTAGCTTGCGTGGGTGAGTGAAGTGCTGTGTGTGTTCCGGCAGTGAGGAGCCGGGTTTGTGAGTGTGTTCTGCCGGCAGAGGAGGGCAGATTCGGGTTTGGCAGCAAATTTCCGGGTAAGGACCCATCTTGTTCTTCTTCTTTTGTAATTTGTTTTTAAAGATCTGTGTGGTTTGGTGTTGAGTATTCGTTTGGGGTGATGTGAATATGATGTTGTTGACGGTTGTGGCAGTTTTTGGGTGTTTTCTGGCGAGTTCACCGGAATCCGGCGAAGGCTCGGGAATTTTCCGGCGAGGTTCGGGAATATTCCGGCGAAGGCTCGGGTCTTGATTTTCGGCATTTTTAACGGTATACTGGATGTACAATTTGTATTCATTCATGGCATGTACTATAATTCGGAATTGAGTTATGTACTTATTTGTGTTTAGTGGAAACCGAGAGTGTGAGTAGTATGAGGCCGGTAATTACCGACACGGGTAGAACCTTAGGCCGGGAATCTTTGGCTCGGATTGACCTTGGACTTAAGTAATGGGTTTTGAGCCCAATCCTATAATTGGTTAAATAAGGACTTAAGGAAGTGGGCTTTAGGCCCGGAAATCGAATTTGGACTTAGATGGGATTTTAGGTCGGAAACTCGTAAAGGACATAATGAGTGGGCCATAGGCTCGGGAACTACTTATTGGACTCAGTTGGGCGTGAGCCCGGTGAACCATAGGTCCCAATACTCGGAGTTTTGGTGAGAGAACATTAAGTCGGGTTTAGACCCGGGGATTTCATAATAGGCTAACTAGGGACGGGTTTAACTCAGTTGAGCATTATAGTCACATGCATGCACGTTTTTATTGTAATTGTTTGTGATTTGTTGTGTGTGCCGGTATTCAGGCACGGGTAACACCTCGGGAGGTGGAGGATCTATTTTGGGAAAAGCTCCACAGGACAATCGTCGTTGAGGTGACTTTATACGTTTTTTTATGTCTGTATGCATGAGCTTGTTGGATTGGTTTGTTTGAGTTGCATGCTTGTTTGCTAACACGGTGTAATCTGTATTGTGTGCCTAAGTGTATTATTTGCTTATGAGCTGGATGTTTGGATTTGTTATGGATTATAACATGTGGTGTGATTTTGGGTGTTTTGTGTGATGTATTGTGGGTCGGAAACCCGGTGATCTGTTTGAGCTATTTTATCACACAACCCTGTTAAATCACAATCTCTTGGCACACATGAACTCATAATTTGTGAATAAGAATAATGTACAGTAGATGTTAGGCTACTGTGTGCTGATGACCGGTTGGTTCGAGCGGGAAGTGATACCCCTCGGGTTTGCATGCGGGATAGCATGTGATATGCGGATTTTCATATGGGTCTGTAATGACCGGTTTCTACCTCCCTCCTTCTACCTCCCCCCATTCTACCTCCCTCTTTCTCTCTGTCTCTCTCTCTCTCTATGGATATGTTGGGCTTCGTGCCTGGTTTTATTTGGGCTTATGCCTGGTTGTCTCATGAGACGGGACCGAGCTCGACGCACACAGTAGGGGGCCCTGAATAATAAATTATTATAAGAAAACTTAACTCACAACAGATGGAGAATAATGAATTGTTTGCTTGATTGGCTTGGCATGTTAGTACTGGTTGTTGTATGTTGCTTACTTGTCTTGTTACTCTTCTTTCCTTTCGGACTTGATCTGCACACCTACATAATTAGATTTATATTGCTCACTGAGTAGGCGACTCACATAATCGCCAACGTTGTTTTTCAGACTTTAGATAGCGTGGAGTCACTTTCGAACCTTCCAGAGTACGGACGTGGTTATCTCAGCAGGTAGCTGTGCTTGATCTCCCGGTTGGATCCATAGGGTCGGCATGCATGTTGTTTTGTTTCTCTTAGTTTTACTCCGTTTGTTTCTTCCGCTGCATTGAATTTCTATTGAGATGTCACTATTGATTTTGGATTACATTATCGGCGGGTTGCCGGGTTTATGTATTGATGATGTTTCGGCAGGATGCCGGGTTGTTTTGTGGCTTGTTAAGCCGGATTGTTTTGTTCTTTATGACATCTCGTTTTTTATTAAGAATTTTGGATATTGTTGATATTGGATTTCGTGTCCCGGGTTTCAGGGGTATTTTGGTAATTTCCTTTATTTAAGTATTTTATTTATAAAATTGGGACACGGGTGTTTCAGCTTGGTAGCGGAGCAGGCTTCAGATCCTTGGTTTTAAAAAGTGTCTTAAACTTTGTTTTCAAAGTGTTTTCTGTGTTTAAGCCTGTTTTCGGATTTATGACTTCATATAGGCGTCGATATGGATCACGAGGGGCAACACAATGCTGAGGATGACGCCGCTACTCATGTCTCCGACAATGTGTCGGTGATGCAGGTTCCCGTTGGTCAGGGGAACAATAATGCAGCAGAGAATAATGCTGCAGGGGGTGGAGGACAGAATGTTGTACCACCAGTTGTGAACCCAGCGTTCCAGTAGTATCAGGCTTTTCTGCAGTGGCAGCAGTTCCAGCAGTTCTAGCAGCAGCAGCAGGGTGCCCAGCCGGTAGCACCTGCTGCAGCAGGTGCTATGGAGAGTGGATACAAACATATGGATAAGTCTACTGTGAAGGAATTCTCAGGTGAAGAGGGCAAAGTCAAGGAGTTTGATGATTGGTTTCGCCAGGTGGAGAATGTTCTAGAGAAGTTCACCTGTGAACCTGAGCAGAGGGCTCGATTAGCGGCACATAAGTTCACAGGGTATGCATTGTCATGGTGGCAGGAACTTGTGGCCAACTTACCTAAGCCTGTGGAGATGCCTTGGGAGGATTTCAAGGAGAGATTCTACAAGGAGTTTCTTACTGTTGGTTTTCTAGAGGAGCAGAAGAAACATTTTCTTGAGGTGAAGCAGGGACTAGATGAGACTGTATCAGCTTTCAGGATTCGGTATAGCATCCTTCTCTCTTATGCTAGGGAGTTTGTGCCCGATGAGTTGACCAAGTGTAGGCGGTTTGTTAATGGCTTACGTACTGAGATAGCGATGGTTGTGGCTGGTGGAGGGCACAAGACTTGGGAGGCAGTTTGTGCCGCTGCTTTTGATGCTGAGAGAGTACAGTTGATCGGGAAGGAGGCTCGGGCAGCCGAGCAGTGGAAGCAGCCATCTGCTTCGGGTAAGAAGAGGCAGTATTCTGATGCCGGAGGTACAGACTATTCTGTTGGGCAGAGTTCTTCTTACCAGGGTTCGAAGAAGTTCCGAGGGCAGAGTTATCAGGGTGGACCGGGCAGATCCTCGGGTGGACGGTCCTATCAGTCTGGTTCTCGGGGACGGATTCCTCGGCACGGTTCTCGGGTACATGCTGGTATTGCAATACACCGGGACACCAGAAGTCTACTTGCTACAAGTGGATGAGGGATAATGGTGGCTGTGGTTCTCAGTATACTGTACAGAGTTCCGTGGCTAGTGGTGCTGTTTCTTCTGGTCCGAACAGGGGTGGCGGACAGCAGGGTCGAGGTCGTGGAGGTTCTGGAGCTCCAAACCGCGGGGGTGCGACTCAGTCTGCTGCAGCTCCTAGGGTTTATTCCATCACCCGAGAGGAGGCTGCTGAAGCTCCAGAGGTTATAGCAGGTACCTTTATGGTTTTTGGTCAGTTTGCACATGCTTTAATTGATCCAGGTTCTACACATTCTTTTGTATCAGGTGCATTCATGACTACTCATAACATAGAGGATGATAACCTTAGTAGACCCCTAAGAGTCCGTTTACCCACTGGAGATATAGTAGTTGTTGATCGAGTTTGTAGAAATGTGTCGATAGAGTATGATAGTGAGGGTTTTCCTTCTGATCTTGCTGTCATGGATTTGAGAGAGTTCGATGTTATCTTAGGCATGGACTGGTTGTCCAGACACCAAGCAGTAGTTGATTGTCGGGCCAGGGAAGTGTCCTTATCTTCTTTGTTCGGGCGTAGATTGGTGTTTGTTGAAGAACGAAGAGTTCTATCGGCATGCTGTATCTCGGCCATCCAGGCTTTCAGGATGATCCGAGAGGGTTGTGATGCCTTTCTTGCTCATATGGTCGATTCTTCGGTACCAGTACCTGGTGTGGAGGATATTCCTATTGTTCGGGAGTTTCCTGATGTTTTTCCTGATGATTTACTTGGTTTGCCTCCGGAGCGGGAGGAGGAGTATACAGTTGACTTGGTACCGGGAGTTGCACGTATTTCTATACCGCCCTACAGAATGGCTCCGGCAGAACTTCAGGAGTTGAAGAAGCAACTGGAGGAGTTGTTAGACAAGGGTTTTATTAGACCGAGCATCTCACCTTGGGGTGCCCCGGTCTTGTTTGTGAAGAAGAAGGATGGCAGTATGCGAATGTGTGTGGATTATAGGCAGTTGAACAAGGTGACTGTGAAGAACAAGTACCCTTTGCCTAGGATCGATGACTTGTTCGATCAGTTGCAGGGTGCATCCGTATTTTCGAAGATTGACTTGCGATCTGGTTACCATCAGGTTCGGATTGCAGAGCAAGACATACCGAAGACTGCATTCCGCACTCGGTATGGTCATTATGAGTTTGTGGTTGTTCCTTTTGGTCTGACAAATGCACCGGCAGTGTTCATGTGTATGATGCAGCAGGTCTTCCATGAATTTCTGGACCGGTTTGTGGTAGTGTTCATTGATGATATCTTGGTCTACTCGAGTAGTAAGGCCGAACATGAGGACCACTTGAGACAGGTTTTGCAGAGGTTGAGAGAAGAGCAGCTCTATGCCAAGCTCAGCAAGTGTGAGTTTTGGTTGGATGAGGTTGCGTTTCTAGGGCATATTGTGTCCAGTGAGGGCATTAAGGTGGATCCGGCCAAGATTAAGGCAGTCATGGATTGGGAGCCACCGAAGAATGTATTTGAGATACGGAGTTTCCTTGGACTTGCTGGTTACTACCGGAGGTTCATTAAGGGTTTTTCCTTAATAGCGGGTCCCATGACTAAGCTGTTGAGGAAAGATTGTGCTTTTGTTTGGGATGACAGTTGTCAGAAGAGTTTTGAGGAGTTGAAGAGTCGGTTGACTTCTGCATCGGTTTTGACTGTTCCGAGACCCGGAGTGGAGTACACGGTGTTCAGTGATGCTTCTGGTCTGGGCTTGGGATGTGTTTTGATGCAGGAGGGTCGGGTGATTGCTTATGCCTCCAGGCAGTTGAGAACTCACGAGAGGAACTATCCGACCCATGATCTGGAGTTAGCTGCTGTGATCTTTGCTTTGAAGATCTGGAGACACCATCTATACGGTGAGAAGTGTCGGATTTTCACGGACCACAAGAGTTTGAAGTACATCATGACCCAAAGGGAGCTTAATATGAGGCAGAGACGCTGGATTGAGCTTCTGAAGGATTATGACTGTACTATTGAGTACCATCCAGGAAAGGCCAATGTTGTTGCAGATGCATTGAGCCGGAAGAGAGTGGTTGCTGCAGATGAGGACTCTGTTTCTTATGCTTTGCCTTCGTTGGTGGAGCTGAGGTCGTTGGATGCACAGTTGGAAGTGGATGTCACTGGGGCGTTGTTAGCCAGTTTGAGCATTCGGCCGACCTTGCGGGATAAGATCATGGAGTTGCAGTATGGTGATCCTCATTTAGTAGAGTTGCGGGATGAGGCTCTCGGTGGAGAGAGTTCTAGTTTCTATGTCCGGGAGGATGGTGCTTTGATGACCGGTGATCGGTTGTGTGTTCCGGATGTTGATGACTTGAGGAGATGGATTATGGATGAAGCGCATAATGCGCCGTATGCTATGCATCCGGGTAGCACCAAAATGTACCAGAACTTGAAGAGTCATTATTGGTGGCCCGGGATGAAAAAGGATGTTGCGGGTTTGTGGCTAGTTGTATGACTTGTCAGCAGGTGAAAGCCGAGCATCAGGCTCCTGCCGGCAAGTTGAGATCTTTGACTATTCCGCAGTGGAAGTGGGAGCATATCACTATGGACTTTGTTATCGGGTTACCGAGGACCCGGGGTCGACATGATGCCATCTGGGTCATTGTTGACAGATTGACCAAGTCAGCTCATTTCTTACCGATTCAGTAGACGGATACAATGGATAAGCTGGCGAGCTTATATGTTTCGGGTATTGTCCGTCTACATGGAGTTCCACTATCCATTGTGTCGGACAGGGATCTGAGGTTTACTTCCCACTTCTGGAAGAGCTTACAGTCAGCTTTGGGTATAAGCTGAATTTCAGTACTGCATTCCATCCGCAGACCGATGGGCAGTCAGAGAGGACCATACAGACGCTGGAGGATATGCTTAGAGCCTGTGTGCTCAATTTTAGTGGTTCTTGGGATGAGACATTACCGTTGGTTGAGTTTGCTTATAACAACGGGTATCACTCCAGTATCGGTATGACGCCTTGGAAATGTCAATTTTAAGTTGGTGTCGTTCATGGTTCGGGTCCCGTTGGAAACGGATTCGAGAACGGGGTGAAACGCGAAGATTAACGAGGGTACTAGTGGAACTACGTCGTTTTGGGACTGTTTTAAAAAAAAACAAAAGCAAAAACGCGTTGACCAGGGGGTTGACCGCGCCTAGTGGAACGACATGTCGTCCACTAGGGGCGGCCAAACCCTAGCCGCCTCCTCTCCTCTCCTTTTTCTTTTTTCTTTTCTCTTTTCTCTTTTCTTTTTCTTTCTTTCTTCTTCTTCTCTTTTCTTCCAAGCCGCCGCCTACCCCCTACTCTTCTTCCTCTTTTCATTCTCTCCCTTCCTTCTTCCTCTCTTCCTACTCCTTCTCATTCTTTTCCTCTTCTTCCTCTCCTTGTCCTTGGGTCTGTTCGATTCTTCTCCAATCCCCCACGCCGTCGATTTTTTTTCCCTCAAGTCGCCGTCGCCGTCGCGAGTTGCAAAGGGGACTGAGTGAGGCCTGACCGGGTGTGACGAGGAGCACTGGGAATCGTTCCCGTCTTCCTCGTGTTACCGGTAAGTCGAGTCTCTTCCTTGTTTCTTTTCTCCTCCATCTCGGCTGTGGGTTGCTGTTGTTGATGCACTTTGTTTTTCTTGTTTTGTTCGGTGGCGGGTGTGATTTGTTTGTGTTTGGGGTGGTGTGCTTTGGTGGCCGTTGTTGCTGCGTGTCGGGGTTCTGCTCGCCGGTGTTGGTGGTCGGTTCCGGCAGGTAGCTTGTGTGGGTGAGTGAAGTGCTGTGTGTGTTCCGGCAGTGAGGAGCCGGGTGTGTGAGTGTGTTCTGCCGGCAGAGGAGGGCAGATTCGGGTTTGGCAGCAAATTTCCGGGTAAGGACCCATCTTGTTCTTCTTCTTTTGTAATTCGTTTTTAAAGAACTGTGTGGTTTGGTGTTGAGTATTCGTTTGGGGTGATGTGAATATGATGTTGTTGACGGTTGTGGCAGTTTTTGGGTGTTTTCCGGCGAGTTCACCGGAATCCGGCGAAGGCTCGGGAATATTCCAGCGAAGGCTCGGGTCTTGATTTTTTGCATTTTAACGGTATACTGGATGTACAATTTATATTCATTCATGGCATGTACTATAATTCGGAATTGGGTTATGTACTTAATTGTGTTTAGTGGAAACCGAGAGTGTGAGTTGTATGAGGCCGGTAATTACCGACACGGGTAGAACCTTAGGCCGGGAATTTTTGGCTCGGATTGACCTTGGACTTAAGTAACGGGTTTTGAGCCCAATCCTATAATTGGTTAAATAAGGACTTAAGGAAGTGGGCTTTAGGCCCGGAAATCGAATTTGGACTTAGATGGGATTTTAGGTCGGAAACTCGTAAAGGACGTAATGAGTGGGCCATAGGCTCGGGAACTACTTATTGGACTTAGTTGGGCGTAAGCCCGGTGAACCATAGGTCCCGATACTCGGAGTTTTGGTGAGAGAACATTAAGTCGGGTTTAGACCCGGGGATTTCATAATAGGCTAACTAGGGACGGGTTTAACTCAGTTGAGCATTATAGTCACATGCATGCACGTTTTTATTGTAATTGTTTGTGATTTGTTGTGTGTGCCGGTATTCAGGCACGGGTAACACCTCGGGAGGTGGAGGATCTGTTTTGGGAAAAGCTCCATAGGACAATCGTCGTTGAGGTGACTTTATATGTCTTTTTATGTTTGTATGCATGAGCTTGTTGGATTTGTTTGTTTGAGTTGCATGCTTGTTTGCTAACATGCTGTAATCTGTATTGTGTGCGTAAGTGTATTATTTGCTTATGAGCTGGATGTTTGGATTTGTTATGGATTATAACATGTGGTGTGATTTTGGGTGTTTTGTGTGATGTATTGTGGGTCGGAGACCCGGTGATCTGTTTGAGCTATTTTATCACACAACCCTGTTAAATCACAATCTCTTGGCACACATGAACTCATAATTTGTGAATAAGAATAATGTACAGTAGATGTTAGGCTACTGTGTGCTGATGACCGGTTGGTTCGAGCGGGAAGTGATACCCCTCGGGTTTGCATGCGGGATAGCATGTGATATGCGGATTTTCATATGGGTCTGTAATGACCGGTTTCTACCTCCCTCCTTCTACCTCCCCCCTTTCTACCTCCCTCTTTCTCTCTGTCTCTCCCTCTCTCTCTCTATGGATATGTTGGGCTTCGTGCCTGGTTTTATTTGGGCTTATGCCTGGTTGTCTCATGAGACGGGACCGAGCTCGACGCACACAGTAGGGGGCCCTGAATAATAAATTATTATAAGAAAACTTAACTCACAACAGATGGAGAATAATGAATTGTTTGCTTGATTGGCTTGGCATGTTAGTACTGGTTGTTGTATGTTGCTTACTTGTCTTGTTACTCTTCTTTCCTTTCGGACTTGATCTGCACACCTACATAATTAGATTTATATTGCTCACTGAGTAGGCGACTCACATAATCGCCAACGTTGTTTTTCAGACTTTAGATAGCGTGCAGTCACTTTCCAACCTTCCAGAGTACGGACGTGGTTATCTCAGCAGGTAGCTGTGCTTGATCTCCCGGTTGGATCCATAGGGTCGGCATGCATGTTGTTTTGTTTCTCTTAGTTTTACTCCGTTTGTTTCTTCCGCTGCATTGAATTTCTATTGAGATGTCACTATTGATTTTGGATTACATTATCGGCGGGTTGCCGGGTTTATGTATTGATGATGTTTCGGCAGGATGCCGGGTTGTTTTGTGGCTTGTTAAGCCGGATTGTTTTGTTCTTTATGACATCTCGTTTTTATTAAGAATTTTGGATATTGTTGATATTGGATTTCGTGTCCCGGTGTTTCAGGGGTATTTTGGTAATTTCCTTTATTTAAGTATTTTATTTATAAAATTGGGACACGGGTGTTTCAGGGTTCCCCTAAAAAAAATTGGAGTCAGTGCATGGGTATGCTCGGGTCGGTGCTGCTGCGGGCGTGTCTTTGGTGCGTCTCGGGTTTGCCTTGGGACTCCTTGGTGCACTGGTTGGCACGCCTACGGGTTCGCCTGCGGGTGCGTCGATTGGTGCGCCTGTGGTGCGTCTGTCTGGATGGTTGGTGCGCGCTGACCTGCATGTTGGTGCGCCCTGGTGCGTGCTGATGCGCGGGTTGGTGTGCCTTTCCTAGCCCGTGGGTGCACTAATTGTCCTCCTTGTGTGCCATGGTGCACTAATCGGTATATCCTATCTCAAATTTTTTTTTTTCAATTTTTTTTGTGTTTTTCTAAAATATTTTTCTGATTTTTTGTGATAGGATTTTTTTTATTTTTATCTTTTTAATGTATGATGAGAAAGTGAAAAAACCTAGGGTGCTAGAAAAATAAAAAAAAAATCCAAAAAACTAATCCTAAAAATTGTCTTCTCTAATTTAGCCTAGTTTGTTATGATCTTGCCATCGGAACCTAAGGGTATGTGCTAAATGTATATGAATGCTTCGAAGCAAATAAAATCCAACAAAGCACTCAAGCAAATCATCACACAAATTACGCAGAAAAGCAAAAATTGAGTTTAAGAAAAGCTTCTCTGCTTAATTTGATGAAGAATTAGACTTGACCCTTCCTCAGTGTGGTTGATCTCTCCTCGAAAAATTCCTTCTTTCTTGCAATCTGCATAGACTCAAAAACAAAAACAAAAATTAATAAAAATAAAAGACTCAAAACACTAAACTACCTTAAATTGTGGGTTGCCTCCCACACAGTGCTTCTTTACTGTCGTCATAGCTGGACTGGATGGATGGGCGGTTATGGTGGATCATGAAGCTTTTCGGTGAATCGCCTCCCATGAAAATCGCCTTGATTGTAGACTTGATCAAAATTGCTCTCTTCTTTTGAAACGTATCCCATGCGATATAGATAACCAACGAACTCAGCAAACCAAGGAGGTTTCTTTGTAGAAATCGCATTGACCATGGCGAGGTAATCGTCCGGCAGTGCGTCATTAATTGGTTCCTCCTCATCTTGCTTCTCGTCTTTCTCCAATTGCAATCTTGACAAACGATCAGCAACTAAATTCTCCGTTCCTTTCTTGTCCTTGATCTCTAGGTCGAATTCTTGCAACATAAGAATCCATCGAAGAAGTCTCGGTTTCGCATCTTTCTTCTGGAGCAAATACTTCAATGCAGCGTGGTCCGTGTGAACAATCACCTTGGAACCCAAAAGGAAACTCCTGAACTTGTCAATTACGAATACAACTGCTGATAACTCCTTCTCCGTAGTTGCATAATTAACTTGTGCATCATCTAGAGTCTTGCTTGAATAATAAATGGCGTGCATCTTTCCATCTCGGCGTTGTCCTAAAACTGCGCCTACAGCGTAGTCGCTTGCATCACACATTATCTCGAACGGAAGTGAATAATCAGGGGGTTGAATGATGGGTGCCGAAATCAGCTCCTTCTTAAGCTTGTCGAATGCTTCCATACAGTGTTCATCAAAGACAAAAGGCACATCTTTATTCAGGAGATTAGTAAGAGGTTTGGCTATCTTTGAGAAATCCTTAATGAATCTTCGGTAAAATCCGGCATGTCCAAGAAAACTGCGAATCGCCTTGACTGAATTCGTTGGAGGTAAGGTCTCTATCACATCTATCTTGGCTCTGTCTACTTCAATCCCACGTTCGGAAACTAAATGTCCAAGAACAATTCCTTCTTGTACCATAAAATGGCATTTTTCCCAATTAAGCACCAAATTAGTCTCCTTACATCTTGTAAGTACCTTTGCTAGGTTAGATAAACAATCCTCAAATGTCTTTCCGTAGACTGAAAAGTCATCCATGAAAACCTCCATAATCTTCTCTATGTAGTCAGAGAAAATCGCCATCATGAATCTCTGAAAAGTGGCTGGTGCGTTCCAAAGCCCAAAAGGCATCCGTCGATAAGCAAAAGTTCCAAATGGACAAATGAACGTCGTCTTCTCTTGATCATTCGGGTGAATGGGTATCTAAAAGAATCCCAAATAACCATCCAAATAGCAATAATAAGAATGCATAGCCAGTCGCTCAAGCATTTGATCAATAAACGGCAGTGGAAAGTGATCCTTGCGCGTAGCACTGTTCAGCTTCCTATAATCAATACACATTCTCCATCCTGTAACAGTCCTCGTCGGAATCAACTCGTCATCTTTGTTTTTGACCACTGTCATTCCTCCTTTCTTCAGTACCACGTGAACTGGGGCTACCCATTCACTGTCAGAAATCGGATAAATAATCCCTGCATCAAGAAGCTTAAGAATCTCCTTTTTCACAACTTCCTTCATATTCTCATTAAGCCTTATTTGACTTTCAATGCTCGGTTTGCTACCTTCCTTAAGCAAAATCCGATGCATGCAAAATGTAGGACTAATTCCTTTTAAATCCTCAATAGCTTTTCTATGCTTCCTAAGCACATCAAGTAACATCTCCTCTTGTACTTTACTCAACTCGGCATTAATAATAACAGGATACGTAGAGTCGGGACCTAAGAATGCATACCGTAGCTTAGAAGGTAATGGTTTCAGCTCTACCTTTGGCGGGCTCCGAACATCTTCTTTCTTCTCTTCTCCAATCAACTCAAAGCTCTTGTCTTCGGTCTCTTCCAATGGTGGCGTGGAATGCAAAATTTCTGCACTTTGGGCAATCTCTAAATTGTCATCTTCAGTAGTTCCACTCGTCACCAAGCAATTCAAGAGTGGATCATCACTACTCGCTACTTTGCTCACTTCCTTCACAGCATCATCAATAAAATCAACTCGGAAATAACTGTCTTCTTCAAGTGGTCCTTCGGTTGCACGGAAGACATTGAACTCAAATTCCTCATTCCCAATCCTTAAAGTAAGCTTTCCATCACGAACATCAATTTGAGCTCCAGCAGTAGCTAAGAACGGCCTCCCAAGAATAATCGGCATTTGGAAATCAATCTCCATGTCGAGCACCACAAAATTGATTGGTACAAATAACTTCCCAACCTTGATTGGAACATTCTCCAATATCCCCACTGGATATTTAACAGATCGATCCGTAAGTTGAAGAGAGATGGTAGTCGGTTTCATATCTCCTATGTCTAGCTTCTCAGCAATTCACTTCGGAATAAGACTAACACTGGCTCCCAAATCACATAGAGCTCGCTCAATGCACATAGAACCAATATTGCAAGGAAAAGAGAAACTTCCAGGGTACTTCAGTTTCGGCGGCAGCTTGTTCTGCAGGATTGCGCTGCACTCCTCCGTCAAAGCCACTGTCTCATATTCTTCTAGCTTCCTTTTCCTGGAAAGAATTTCCTTGAGAAATTTAGCATAAGCATGCATTTAAGAAATTACTTCAGTAAATGAAACATTAATATGCAATTTCTTTAAATGTTCAAGAAATCTCCCGAATTGTTCGTCTTTTTTTGCCCTGCTGAAGTCGTTGAGGAAATGGAACCGACGGTTCATAAGCTTTGACTTTAGGCCATATCTCCTTCGGTTGCTCTCTTTTCTGGTTTGCTAGTTTCCACTTGGGAATCCACTTCTCTTGCTCTTGCTTCTTTTCCTCTACTCCCTTTCTAGGTAACTGCTTCTCCACTTTCGGTTGCTCTTCTTCTTCTTCTTGCTTATTGATGGTGTCGGCTTCATCTTCTTTAGGTGGATAGGGATCATCTAATTGCTTGCTGCTTCTAGGTGCTACAGCCTTGACTTGCTCTCTCGGATCGACTGTGGGTTGTCCCGGTAGGTTTCCTGGTGTCCTCATAATCCCTCTGCTTGCTACGCAAGTTGCGTCTCAAGCATCTTGGAGTGAGTCTCCATATTCGCCATCCGAATGTTGAATCCTGCATCATCTCCGTTTGCATACGTTGAGTCTCCATTATGGCTTCCATCATAGATGTAAGATCCATGTCTTGATTCTTCGGAATTTGCATGCTTGAACTCTTCTACCCATAATCATTCCTTTGAAAGTTGCCTTGCTGGTTCGGGTTTGTCTCCCTCCATGAGAAGTTAGGATGATTCTTCCATTTCGGATTGTATGTGTTGGTGTAGGGTCCGCGTTGTTGTTGGCATTGATGAATGCAGTTCATCTGCTTAATCGTCAACTCGTCTCTGGTAGGACAATTCATTGAATTGTGTCCAGCACCTGCACATTTATCACATGTTAAACTCAGCATAACAGCAGCAACACATGATTTTACCTACTGACACAAAGAATCTAGCTTTGAATTAAGCATTGTCACTATCTCCACTTCCAGAATTCCAGCTACTCGCTTGTTGTTTGATCGTGAAGAGCTCTGGTAACTGTTACTCGCCATCGTCTCCAATTTCTGATACGCCACATTTGGTGCTTGCGCCATGAATGCCCCTTCAGAAGCCGCATCCAAACTCATGTGCAAAGGCTCATTTAAACCATTAAAGAAAGATTGAACTACAAGCCATTCGGGTAATCCATGTTGTGGGCATCCTTGAATAAGATCCTTGTAACGTTCTCATGCTTCACAGAAACTTTCTCCATCGAATTGAGTGAATGATGTAATCTTGCTTCGGATACGTGCTGCTTTATCAGGTGGATAATATTTGGCAAGAGAAGCCTTTGAAAGCTCCTCCCACGTCTTGTATGTCCCAGCGGCTCCTGACTTCAACCACTTCTTAGCCTTGCCTTGCAAAGAAAACGGGAATAAACGAAGTCGAATTGCATCATCAGTCGCTCCATTGATCTTGATCAAATCACAAATCTCCGTAAACGTCTGTAAATGTTGATTCAGGTCCTCATTATCAAAGCCTCCAAATTGTTCCTGTTGCACCATGTGAATGAGTGTTGTCTTCAGTTCGAAATTGTTGGCATTAATCGCTGGCCTTGCAATGCTCGACTGCACTATATCCAAACTCGGTGTTGCGAAGTCACACAATGTCTTGTTTCCTTCTTCTGCCATGATGACTGTCTCGAATTTATCTGCTACAACTTCTGCTTCCTCTTCTATTTCAGTGTCTTGGAGATACTCCACAGGCCCTACAACTTGCTTTTGCTTTCGCTTGTTCGCGTGTAGTTGCTTGTGTAATGTTCTCTCGATCTCCGGATTGATCTCAGGAATTGGACTCGATGAAGTACCGCGTCTCGTCTTGGGCATCAACCAAAATCGACAACACTATATAAAGAAAGAAAACAAAAATTGATTAAATAAAATAGAAAGAAATAAAAAAAACTAATGCGAAAAATAAAACCTAAAGTATTCTAGTTGTAATCTCAATAGTATTAAAACCGTTTGTTCCCCTGGAACGACGCCAGAAAAGCTTGATGCGTTTTATTTACGCGTTACTTTTTAAAATTTATAATTCTTGATCAATTCACTACACGACACACAAATAACTCACGAGTAAATGCAACGATTGTTAACTGTAAGCGCACAGTGTACTATGTAGTGTAGCAGTCTAATCAAGGTCGATCCACGGAACAAGGGAAATAAGTACTACCTAATGTCACAACTTATGATTATCTAGGCAAATCAAATAAAAGATGGTGTAGGGTGATGCCGACTAGGCTAGAAGGAAAAGAAATGAAATCGCAAACTTAATCTAAAGTGAAGTTCTATCAATATCTAAAGCAATCTAGGAAATCGGGGTTCACACAATTACTTTCTAGGTTTATTATGCATGAATGTCAATTTCTCCTATTGATGTGTGATTGTGGGCGATTGTTTCTAATGTCTTAATCCTCAACTCTCGCATGTTGAATCAAATATTCAGAAAAGATTACTACATAGCTCTCGCATAGCCTAGCATCGATACTAAACTCATTAAGCACAAAACAATCAATCAAGCCCTAACAAACTATCAGCTCTCCCACATTTTAGCATCAATCAATCTATGTTCGTCTAGGTATCTTCATATAAATCACACAGCTCTTGCATGTTGCAATCAATAAGAATCAATCCAAAGTAGATAATAAATTCGGCACACATAGATTGGACAATCAACACAATCAACTAAATAAACATCAATCCATAGATAATAAAACCGTAGAAGTAATTAGCTACATCCCTAATCCTAGATTAGAGAATTAGTTCATCATAATAAAATAGCAAATCATCAAAATCTAACTAGAATTCATCAAGGAAACAATTAGACAGAAAGAAAATCGAATAAAAGAGAGAGTAGTGAAGTCGGGTAGGCGATTTGTGATGGTGATGATAGCGTCGACTTGTGCTACTCTAGTGACGACTTCTGTTGCAAATGGACCGATGATTCTGTGACTTTAAACCTTCAAATCTTGCTTGAAAAACGTTGAGTTTTTGTGGGGAATAACCTTTGAAATTGGATGAGAAATTCGGCACCACCTAGAGGATCCAAAAGAGTGAAAACCCTAACCCTACTAGTGAGTGTGACCTAATAACTGACCAATTCGGCAGAGCTTCGCCCTCTGACTTCTGCCTCCTCAATATGTCGACCTAGGGGGGTCCTTTTTTACTGTCTTTAGCTACTGGAAGTCGGTGGGGCTCTCCTTCCTTGAATGGAAATTGAATTCTTGACTTGCACTCCAAGTTGGACTTTTGCCTGTTTTCATACCCAAAATTTGCACGCCACTTAACTCCTAGAAGAAGTCCAAACTAGGCATTGAGCTCTGCTACAAAGTTATAGATAATTCACTCATTTTTCTTTCCATAAAAATAAGTATTCAATTGGACTTCTGTAGCTCAAGATATAGCCAAAACACTGAGCCTTCTGCATCCTGGACTGGATTAAAATAATTACAGCTCCTTGTAGACAAGTTCAAAAATTATGAAATTTAATGCATAGAAAGCTCTGCAAGTCTATTTTTGTCTCTAATTGGTCGCACTTAATTTAGATGCCTAGAACTCCCGAAATCTTCAAAAGATTCCGCTGTGCTCACTGCAGAAAGTTTCATAAATTGGGCCTGGTTTCCAAACTTGGCTAAAAAGCTTCCATTCTTCAATAAAAACGATAAATTCCTGATAAAAACATTTAATCAGCAAAATTGAAGTACTAATTGACACAATGCATGAAAACACACAATAATATAAAGATTATACACATAATTGACACAGAATACATAGTAAAAGCCATTCAAAACCATCATAAAAATACTAACATTTAGATGTTATCAACTTGCGAGTTAAAGAAAGGAGTTTCAAGGTGGGAGACTACATGCTTCGGAAGGTCAAGGCCACCAGTCAAGCCACCCGCATGGGGAAAATGGACCCCAAATGGGACAGACCCTCCCAGGTGACACGTATCTTTCGCAAGGGAACCTATCATCATATTGGAAAATCCGAGAAGCTCCTCTCGCATGCCTGGAACGGGGAGAATCTAAAACTGTTCCATCTACCTGACCCCCAGCCGATCAACGATATGGTTCCACAGTAGAATGCTGGATGGAAGACTTCAGCTACAATCTTTTGTGCTCTTACTCCCGGATAAGATCTATGTACTCGAAAAACAAACAAGGTGCCCTATGAGGCCTTACTTTGTATTTTCCAAGTATTTACTTAAATAAGAAGCTTTTGTGATGACAATTTCATTTTATGGTTCTCATTACATAGTACCTTCCCTTCATAAAAGATTCTTAATATTAAACAAGGCATCTCATAGGGAGCTTTCCCTTCATAAAGGATGCTCATTGTTAAAGGATTAATGTCACATTTCGTCCCTGTGTTGCCCCCTCGAATTGAAATTCGTCCTTATGTTGATTTTTGATTGGTTTTGATCCCTCAGTTGGTCAATTTTTTAAGATTTTAGTCCTTTTTACCGATTTTACCCCTAAATTCAGGATTTTACTATTCAAACCAGTTTACCAACTCAAAATTCGACCCAACTAACCAACCCAACCCGGAACCCCATCAAAAAATCTCCAATAAATATATAACTCTACCTCCAAATATCAAAATTTTGGAAATCATTAAAAAAAAGTACAAAAATATTTTTAAAATATTTTTTAAAATAAAATCATAAAGTAAATTATCTTTTAGTTTAAAAATTTTTTAAAATATAATTTTTTCTAGACAAGTAGAGAAAAAGCTTACCACTCTAAGTCGACTATGCCTTTTTGACTACTACTATAAGAGGACTTGTGTGGAGAAGAAAGGAGGGAAAAAAGAAAAAAGAACAAAGGTAGAGAAAAAAATTTAAATTTGCAAATTTTTAAATTAAAAAATAAAAAGAAAAAAGAAAAAAACTTGTGGGGAAGAAAGGTTTAAATTTTAAAATTTTTAAAATTTTAAAATAACTTGATTTATGATTTTTTAATTTTTTTAAAATTTTTTAAAAATAATTTGATTTATGATTTTTTCATTTTTTAAAATTTTTAAAAATTAATTTGTATTTTTTTATGATTTTAAAATTTTTAATGTTGGGAGGTAGAGTTATTTGTTTATTGGAGATTTTTTAATAAGGTTCCGGGTTGGGTCAGTTAGTTGGGTCGAATTTCGGGTGGGTAAATTGGTTTGAACAGTAAAGTACTGAATTTAGGGGTAAAATCGGTAAAAAGGACTAAAACCTTAAAAAATTGACCAACTGAGGGATCAAAACCAATCAAAACTCAACACAAGGACGAATTTCAATTTGAGGAGGCAACACAGGGATGAAATGTGACATTAATCCCATTGTTAAACAAGGCATCTCACAGGGAACCTTCCCTTCACTAAAGATGCTTATTGTTGAACAAGGCATCTCACAGGGAGCCTTCCCTTCATAAAGGATGCTCATTGTTAAACAAGGCGTTTCATACGGAACCTTCCCTTCACTGAAGATTCTCAATGTTAAACAAGGCGTCTCATATGGAACCTTCCCTTCACTGAAGATGCTCATTGTTAAACAAGGCGTCTCACAGGCAGCCTTCCCTTCATATAGGATGCTCAATGTTAAACAAGGCATCTCACAGGGAACCTTCCTATGATAACCCTTATAAATATGGTACAATGCATTTAGTTGATGTGGATGGGTGTTGGGATGAGAGCTAGCCTCAGTTGGTTTCAATTGGCCTCAGTTGGCTAGCCATTGGCTCCAGTTGGCTAGCCATTGGCACGATTGGATTAATTAGGTCTTAAACCCCGATCAATTTGTGTTAAATGCTTTGGAGAACTAGGTGAAGGCTAAGTGAGGGTTAAGTTGGGGGTGTGCTGGCTTAGGTTTATTGGTGCATGGCATGCTAAGCAGGAGGTGGAGAGGTGCTTGGGCATGGTGGCAGAATTTGGGGCTAAGGGGTTGCAAGTGGCTGCTGACTAAGTTGCTAGCTTGGGCCTTAAATGGTCAAGCAACCACCTCAACCCCCTCTTTTGCCCAATTTCGTGAGAAAACACTAAGGAAAAAAGACTTAGTCATTCTCAAGGTTCTCCAAGGCATCTTACACAGAAAGGAAGGGGGTAAATCTTACACAGAAAGGAAGGGGGTAAGTGCACTGGTTTGGAATTTTTAACGGTTTTGGTGCAAATTGGCTAGCTAGGTGTACTGTGGGCATGGATACCGCACCATCTAGACTTTATGGGAGACTTAGGGTTGTGACACTATGTGGTTGGACTGAGAGAAGGTTTTTGGTTGTGTAGGGGCGTTAGTCAACTATGTTGGTGCATAATTGGCCTTGTAGGGAGCCAATTGGTGCACTAATTGCGCAATTGGCCCCGCAGGTAACCAATTGACCCTGCAGGCGCACCAATGGTTCCGCAAGTGACCAAGTGGTGAGCCAATGGGCACACCAACGTATAGGCATATATGTTATGTATTTTTACTTGATGATATGTTGCTGCTAAAGTTTCTCGGTGCTGATTACTAATGTGTTTTATGTGTGGGCAGGTGCTAAAACCCAAGGAGCACCAAAGGAGGGAGAAGGGCCTAGTGAGGCCTGATTTTGTGTAAATTTGGCTGCATGCTTGTGATAGTTAGTGGTGCTAACTTGCTGGTTGATGACCCAATGTACTTATTGGTGGCACTTATGGTGCAATTTGGTGTTAAAGATGATATGCCTTGGCTTAAGACGAGCCCGGTGATCGGGCTGTGCATTTCATGCATAGCATGTGCATCCATTACATTGGCATAATGTTGGCTTATTGATGAAAGGATTGTTGGACCTTGCAGTACCACATGGCTGCTTGGTCATTAAGAAGGAATATGTTGGCAGGGCTACCAGACCGTGCAAGTAGGCTCAATGCTCATTCTGATAGCTTACCCGTGGGCTGATCACTGTGGCATATTGGCGAGTGCATTTGGATGTTATTTTCCACTTGTTGTGTCATTGTTGTTACTTGTATGACCACCTGCTTATTGAGCTGTGGACTCACCCCCCCCCCCCCCCCCCCCCCCCCCCCCCCCCCCCCCCCCCCCCCCCCCCCCCCCCCCCGTTTTTCCACCCCCTCTGTTTCAGGACAAGGAGAGCGTGACAAGCTTGGTGTGGGTAGACTCAAGGGACGCGTTTTGTAGACGATGGGTAACTAGCCAAACCTGGTTTTACTTGTACACGTAGGCTTAGGTGAATTGGCTTATATGACAGAACAAGTAGTGCCCCATTTTGGTGTACAAAAATAATGTGAATATTAGTGGGTTGTTGTGTGTTTGAATCCGTACTTCTTACTGTGTTATTTGTGGATGATTGTTGCGTAATAATCACTTTTCCCCGTCGGGCCAGCATCTGCCTGGAACTTGGCTTAGGCCTTTGGGTGCCCTATGCTGACCTCTTGGTTGCATTGGGTGCCTGGCCGGTCACCCAATGACGGGGCGTGACACACCAAAAGGCACGTGCCGTTGGCAAAGCCCCCGCGGCGGACGAGCCGCGCGTGCCGCCTTGAACCACAATTCCCACCGAGCGGCGGGTAGAATCATTTGCAGATGACTTAAATACGCGACGGGGTATTGTAAGTGGCAGAGTGGCCTTGCTGCCACGATCCACTGAGATTCAGCCCAATGTCGCTCCGATTCGTCCCTCCCCCAACACATCCCACACCAATCTGTCCCCATTCACTTAAGCATTTTCTCCAGAAGCTGAGAACCAAAGTTACCCGCCAAAGACTGTCCAAGTGCTCTAAAATGCAATGCAACCGGCCTGATGGCGGCCAAGTGATAGTCCAACCGTGGAAAATTTGGCCAAGTCATAGGCCAACCGTGGGAAATGGAGCCAAGTCATAGGCCCGCAGTTGGCCAATCAAGGGTAATTATAGGGCACCAATAGGCCTACCGAGGGCTAAAAGCGCACCAATGGCGCCCAATGGCACACCAATAGCGCACCAATGGCGCACCAATGGAGAACCAATAGCGCACCAATGGCACCCCAATAGCGCACCAATCGCGCACCAATGGCGAACCAAGGACGCACCAATAGCGCACCAATGGCGCACCAATAGCGCACAAATGGCGCACCAATGACGCATCAATGACGCACCAATAGGCCTACCGAGGGCTAAAAGCGCACCAATGGCGCCCCAGTGGCACACCAATAGCTCACCAATCGCGCACCAATAGCGCACCAATAGCGAACCGTTGACGCACCAATGGCGCATCAATGATGCACCAAATAGCGCCCCAATGGCGCATCAATGACGCACCAATAGGCCTACGGAGGGCAAAAAGCTCACCAATGGCGCACCAATAGCACACCGATAACGGACCAAAGGCGCACCAATAGCGCACCAATAGCGGACCAATGGCGCACCAATAGCACACCAATGGCACACCAATGGCGCACCAATCGCGCACCAATGGTGCACCAATAGTCCACCATTGTCGAACCATTGACGCACCAATACCGCACCAATGGCGCATCAGTGACGCACCAATAGGCCTACCGAGGGCTAAAAGCGCACCAATGGCGCAGCAATAGCGCACCAACAGCGCCCCAATAGCGCATCAATAGTGCACCAATGGCGCATCAATGACCCACCAATAGGCCTACCGAGGGCTAAAAGCGCACCAATGGCGCACCAATGAGCAATCTCCAAATCTACCCGAACTAATGCTACCTAAGATGATTCCAAAAATATCGGGATGATTTATAAGGATTTTTGGATGCCTTCCCCGAACATTTTGAGGTGATTTTCTATTTTTCCCGATTGACGAGATTTTAAATGTTCCAAAAATAAAAAAATAGGACTTCCACATATCAGAAAATTCTGAAAATTTTCAGGTAGTTAGATGGGATTTGTTTTGGTGTGTGTACAAAATTTCAGCTCAAAAATCCGAGAAATAAAAATTTCACCAATGGCGCACCATTGAGCAATCTCCAAATCCACCCGAACTAATGCTACCCAAGATGATTCCACAAATATTGATATGATTTATAAGGATTTTTGGATGCCTTCCCCGAACATTTTGAGGTGATTTTCTATTTTTCCCGATTTACGGGATTTTAAATGAACCAAAAATAAAAAAATAGGACTTCCACATCTCAGAAATGTCTATAATTTTGCAGGTAGTTAGATGGGATTTTTTTCGGTGTTTGTATCGAATTTCAGCTCAAAAATCCAAGAAATGAAAATTTCACCAATGGCGCACCAATAGCGCACCAATGGCGCACCAATAAGCAATCTCCAAATCCACCCTAACTAATGCTACCTAAGATGATTCCAAAAATATGGGTATGATTTGTAAGGATTTTTGGATGCCTTCCCCGAATATTTTGAGGTGATTTTCTATTTTTCCCGATTTAAGGGATTTTAAATGTTCCAAAAATAAAACAATAGGACTTCCACATCTCAGATATGTCTGAAATTTTTCAGGTAGTTAGATGGGTTTTCCTTTGGTGTGTGTACAAAATTTCAGCTCAAAACTCCAAGAAATCAAAATTTCACCAATGGCGCACCAATAGCGCACCAATGGTTCACCAATGAGCAATCTCCAAATCCACCCGAACTAATGGTCCCCAAGATGATTCCAAAAATATGGGTATGATTTATAAGGATTTTTGGATGCCTTCCCCGAACATTTTTAGGTGATTTTCTATTTTTTCCCACTTACGGGATTTTAAATGTTCCAAAAATACAAAAATAGGACTTCCACTTCTCAGAAAAGTCTGCAATTATGCAGGTAGTTAGACTGGATTTTTTTTGGTGTGTGTACAGAATTTCAGCTCAAAACTCCATGAAATGAAAATTTTGGCGCGCCACTGAGCAATCTCCAAATCCACCCGAACTAATGCTACCTAAGATGATTCAAAAAATATGGGGATGATTTATAAGGATTTTTGGATGCCTTCCCCGGATATTTTGTGGTGATTATCGATTTTTCCCGATTTACGGGATTTTAATTTTTCAAAAAATAAAAAATTGGACTTCCACTTCTAAAAAAATTCTGAAATTTTGCAGGTAGTTAGATTGGATTTTGTTTGGTGTGTGTACAAAATTTCAGCTCACATCTCCAGGAAATGATGTTTTTATAGGGGGGTGGCCTCCTCAGACTTCTTGATGTCTAGTGGTGCCCAGCCTAAAAAAGTCTCAAGTGCTCTATAGGGGGAGCACTCCCTGGGCTGGGGCGCGCCTCTAGGGGCACCAATGACGCGCCAATGGCGCACCAATGGGCACCAAAGAGCACCATTGCGCACCATTGTGCATGCACTCGGGCCCGAGGGTGCACCGGCGGTCTCCACCACCACCCTCCGCCGCCGGCCACCGGCTTCGGTGGCGGGGCCCTGGCCAGAAAATTTTTTGAAGATGATTTTTGTCCCGGTTTCGCACCTGATATTGTTCCGACAAGATATGTTACAATTTTTCACGCCCAGCAGAGTGATGCCTGGTGTTGTTTGGTGCCTCCGCATGCTCTTTGAGCGGCGGTTTGCCCCGCAAGATCGCGACGTCGTAACGGCAAGCGCATGAGTGGTGTTACGATCGTTTGGGAATGTAGGATCCATGGTTCGCGCACCGAACTATTTTCCCGCGGTCCCTTCATGTATAAGCGCCCGAAACGTCTTTCATGGTGACGGTTGGTTCCTGTGCTGCTTGCCCACTACGGTGGAAATCAAATACGACCCTTGTTCCCCTTCGCCCTTTGCCTGTCACGGATCGGGGCCGACCTCGTAGCGGTGCATGTGTTTCAGGCATGCCACGAACTGGTTGTGTTGGCCCACATGTCCATTGCTCGTGGTTTTGGATGCGGAAAGTTTGGCGGGCGGGGGGTTTTGCTCCCTTATATGCCCCGTACGGTGGCCTTGTGCCCCGAAAGGAACGACGATCGCTGCCGTTGCCGATTCTGCCACATCTAATATTGGTGGGGGAGAATCACTGGGTTTGCATTGTCGCAAAGGAATGCTACCAGCCTGCTAACTAGCTATGCGGAGGTGACCCTTCGCGGCCAGCTTCTTAGAGGGACTATAGCCTTCCAGGCCAAGGAAGTTTGAGGCAATAACAGGTCTGTGATGCCCTTAGATGTTCTGGGCCGCACGCGCGCTACACTGATGTATTCAACGAGTCTATAGCCTTGGCCGACAGGCCCGGGTAATCTTTGAAATTTCATCGTGATGGGGATAGATCATTGCTATTGTTGGTCTTCAACGAGGAATTCCTAGTAAGCGCGTGTCATCAGCTCGCGTTGACTACGTCCCTGTCCTTTGTACACACCGCCCGTCGCTCCTACCGATTGAATGGTCCGGTGAAGTGTTCGGATCGCGGCGACGTGGGCGGTTCGCTGCCCGCGACGTCGCGAGAAGTCCACTGACTTGGACTAGGGTTGGCCGCCTTAAGTTTGAGTTGGCGTGGACAAGTAAGGAGAAACCTAGCCTAGGTAGGATTCCTTTTACTTGTAGGGAAAGTAAGTTGAAACCTTGCGGTACCTATTATAAATAGGATGCGTGAGGGGGAGTTGTTGGGCATGTATTGTTGTTGATGTTTATTAATAATAGTACTGAGTCTTCTCCCATATTCTTGTGTTGCCGATTTCTCTATCTCTTTTATTCGTGTGATTGTTGTTAGGTTGACAAGCCTTTGGCTTGACCGCACGGGCTGTTGCTGCGCATCTTCTCTGTGCCCGTGACAAGTGGTAGCGGAGCTTTCAAGTTTATTCGTGGAGGAGAAGGGTCTGGTGGTTGCTGGTGCCGCGCT